>JAOTOM010003259.1:0-144368 GCA_034440615.1 Ashinkailepas kermadecensis
ATAGGCACTTCGGCCTCCTGAGGCCATTTCGTGCCGCCGAAAAAAAGAATGCAAAATTATAGGGCTATGAAAGTCAATTTATAAGTCTTGGAACAAGTTGGTTTGTCGGAGAAAGATGAAAACTAATTTGATTAGAAAAGGGTGTTCATCTCCCAGTAGCGTGGGTAAAGAAAATGGAATGTTGTGTGTTCGGCAGTAGTCGGTAAGTTTTTTTCGAGGGCCATGGTATTGTTGACAGTGTAGGAGTATATGTGTGACTGTAAGATGGGTGTTGCATGATGGGCATGAAGGTCGAAGTGAAGCCGTGTAGATATGTCGATGGGTAAGAAAAGTATGGCCAATACATAAACGTGATAGTACTTTTTCTTCGAGACGGTTTTTTTATATGATGTGGTCCAGGTGTCGACGCCAGGTTTGATGACGCGTAACTGTGTATGGTTTGTGTTTGGTGTCCTATTTTTAGTCCAAAAATGTCGAATGCTCTGTTGCGTTGATGATTTAATATCTTCGAAATGTGGTGGAATTTCTGTGATGTTTTGGACGCGTAATGATGCTTTTGTTAATGTGTCGGCTTCTTCGTTTCCTGGGATGCCGCAGTGACTGGGCACCCACAGGAAACGGACCTTCACGCCCATCAGATGAAGTGTTCCTAATGTTTCAAAAATAGAAATATGGCAATGATGTGAAAAAGAAAGTGACGAAAGAGATTGTAAAACAGATTTGGAGTCAGAACAAATGGCGACGCTGCGCATGGGGTGACAGAGAAAACGGTTGCGAATATAACGGAGGGCAATGAGGATGGCATGTAATTCCGCGATGACAATTGATGTTCCGTCTGGTAATCGATGTTGTTTATTTGTATGTTACCGAAACTATGGCATTTCCTGTAAGGTTAGCATGGTTAGAACCGTCAGTAAAAACAAAAGGAACATGGTAATAACGAGACCGAAATTTGTGAAATTTGTGTTTCACATACTCTGGACAGAGGTGTGATTTTGGAGTGGTGATGAGATAAAGAATGTGTCGTACGGCTATCTGCCAAGGTGGTGTAGTTGGTGAAGAAAGAGGAGTAATGGGTGGAATAGTGAAATGAAGTTGTTGCGAAAATGTTTTGACTCTAGAAACTACAGTGAGACCAGTTCGTTTTTCGGTTGGACCTAAATAATCATGATGCAAATTTGGGAGAATTTGTAATGACACGTGTGTGGGGTGGTTTGTATGAAATTGAATTTTAGAGGCGTGCCTAAGTGTTTGTTGCATTCTACGAAGAGCTAGTGGAGGAATTCCCGATTCGGCTTGTAAAGAAATGTTGGGTGAAGTAGTCATTGCACCGAGTGCGATGCGGAGAAATTTGTTTTGAATCTTGTCTAAAATGTGTAAGGAGGATATGCTGACACCGGTATATACTACGGATCCATATTCAATTATCGACAGAACTAAATATTTGTAAAATAGTAGAAGTGTATGACGGTCGGCTCCAAGTGATGAAGAAGTGATGTATCGAAATAAATTGAGTCGGTGAAAACATTTGTTCTGGATGTGTTTGATGTGTTTATGCATTGAAAGCCTACGGTCAAAAATTATACCAAGAAATTTAAACGAAGTTACAAAAGGTATGTCATTGTTTCCGAGGTAAAGCGGTGTTTCTGGAATTGGGCGGGGAATTGATTTGCTAAATATTATGGTTGCAGATTTTGTAGCGGAAGAAATGAAACTATTCTTCAGGGACCATTGATATATTTTGTCTAGTGAGTTTTCTAGGTGAAATAAACCATGCTCGTAATTTTTTTCCGGAACACCAAATTGCGCTGTCATCGGCAAACAAAGAATATGATACATTAATAGGCATGTCGGTGAAAAGATCGTTAATGATGAGGTTGAATAAAACTGGTGGAGTGCAGCTTCCCTGTGGCAGTCCATTTTGAAGAATATGTGGATCGGAGATGGCTGGCCGGCATCTGATTCGGAATGGACGAGTACCGGACAAAAAACCTACTAAATAATGAGCTAAGTGGTCAGGTTAATCTTTTAATAACAATTCACTCAAAAAGTTTTCCTAAACAACTGGTGAGTGCAATGGGTCGAAAATTACTTGGGTTACTATGGTCTTCGCTGGGTTTTGGAATGGGGATGATGATATTTTTTTTCCATGCTTCAGGAAAGATGTGATTTGACCATAATGAACTAAATGTGTCTAAGATGCATTGTTTGATGTGGTCAGATAAATATCGAAAGAAGGAATAATGCAATTTGTCAGGCCCTACTGAAGTGCTGCCGGCGGAGGAAATGGCATTCTCCAGTTCAGAAAGATGAAAAGAAGCATTGTAATACTCGGTATTGTCGGAATCAAAGAGGCCGAGATTGGTGTGAAAAGTGTGTTGTGCATTTTGTAAGACATTAGGTCGGTAGTTGTCATCGGAGCTATTATGGGCTATGGTATCAGCTATGGTATTTACTATGGCTTGCGGGTCTGTAATGGTGAGATTGTGGATTTTGAGGGCCGGTAGAGATTTAAATGGGGAACGTCCGGACAAACGTCGGATTAATTGCCATATTTTACTGAAAGGTGTTTGAAAAGTGAGCTGCTGTAAATATGAGGACCATGAACGGCGCTTAGCATCGCGAATGACGCGGCGGGTTCTCGCACATTCACGGTTCACGGTTTATTAAATTTTATTGATCGGGATGTCGTAAATATTTCTTGAATGCTCTTTTTCTAACCGCAATTGCTTGTGAAATTTATAGACACCACCAAGGTACTGGTTTTCGTTTTGTGAAAGGCTTCGTGAGTGGAATTATAGTGGGTGCTGCTTCGAAAAGTGTGTCTGTAATTCAGTTGATGTTTTCGACTGGAGAAATGTTGGGGTTATATTGAATATAAGAAAGTTCCTGAAATATTGTCCAATCGGCTTTTGAAATTTTCCAGCGTGGAATAAAATTGGGTGTGCTATCAGTAGCAGTTGAAAAAGTGGGTATTAATTTGATGGGGTAGTGATCGCTGTCATGAATGTTTGTGTCTATGGTCCAATCGAAATCGTTGGCCAGAGTTGGAGAACAAATTGACAAATCTATTGCAGTTTCTGTGTTGTGTCCGAGGTGAAAAAATGTTGGCTCTCCAGTGTTAAGTATTACTAAATTGTATCGGTCTAAAATGTGTTGAATAATGCGCCCGCGAGTGTCTGGGTGTGTACATTTTTTATCCCACGTTGAGCTATGAGCGTTGAAATCGCCAAATAAGAGGAACGGGTTCTTGAAATGTGCTATAAGGTTTTTAATTGTGTCAAAATATTTGTGTTGTCTGTATGTGGTGGAATATAAATGGAACATACATCTATATTCCTACCATGGACACGTAAAGTATAAGCTACGGCTTGTAAAGGTGAATTAAGTGTAATTTGTGTATGTGTAAAATCATTGTTGATGTAAAGTGCTGTACCGCCACTGCGATGTGATCCACGGACCTCGTCGTGGCGATACAGGGAATAATTGAAAAGATTGAAGTTGTATGTATCATTAGGCAAAACAACCTGTTTCTTGGAGTGCTATGAGAATAGGTGCGAGAATACTGAAAATAACTTTCATTTCGGCCCATTTGGAGATCAAGTTGCGGCAATTCCATTGTAAAAGTGAAGACATTGGGAAGACAAGTTTTAATGTTTGTCTGCACCTTTCGGTTCATGTCGGAGCCAGAAGTGCAGTTCTGGCGGACATATGGGTTGGGTGCGGACGGCGGCGGTGGATCCGCCCGAGCCGTCCGGCCGACCGGTGACCTTGATAAGGTCACGGCGGCTGGCCACTGCCGCGGGGGATGCCCGCCGGCTTGGAGTCGGTCGTGTCACGTGGGCGCCGGCCGGCGCTGGACGCGCAGGGCTCGATCGGCGGCCCGCTGACGGGAATGTGAATTTCCTTCCGCAAGCGAATGACTGCGGGACCTGTCACTCCTCCCTTGAGTGGTCCGCTTGTTGGGAGCCGGAGTGGTCTGTATATTGGGAACCGGAGTTGTTTGTGTCGTGATGTTGATTGGTTTCTGCTTGGTGAGTGGTGTCAGGCCTGGTATAAGTTCTGTTTGTATGGACGTGGAATTTGTTTTGACGCGAGGTGTAGAGGGAGCAATGGTGGTCGCCTGGGCGTAAGTTTTGGTGGTTGGGGAGGTGGCCTCGACGGTCTGCCGGGCCTGCGGGTAGGAGACTCCGGTCGTGGCCTTGACGGCGCAAACCTCTTTTTTCCGTCGCCAGACTGGACAGAGATTGGAAGTGGTGAGGTGGTCGGATGTGTTGCAGTTGAGGCAGTGGGCAGGCTTTGAGCAGGTGGAATCAGGATGGTGTGGTTCACCGCACTTGGGGCAGCGGGCTGGTTGGCGACATGTTTTACTGCCAGGGCCGAAGCGTTGGTAATGAAAACAGCGGAGAGGATTAGGAATATATACACGGACTTGGTATCGGATGTAGCCGGCGAGGAGGGTCTTGGAAAGAATGGTAGAGTTGAAGGTAAGGACAAGGAGGCTTGTATCTCGCTTCTGGTCGTCTTTAAAGGAGGTGATGCGGTGGACGTGGGTCACCCCCTCCGGCCTGAGCTCCGTCTGGATATCTGCTTCAGACATGAAGCGGAGCTCCGGCGCGAAGATGGTGCCCTTGGTGGTGTTGCGGTTGGAATGTAGGGTAATTGTGACGGATTTACCACAAAATGTGGGGGTACGGAGGACAGCTTTGGTCTTGGCTCGGGTTTGGGTTTTAATGACGAGGGTTTCGTTGACAGGGGCTTCGATGTCAGGATTGGTTAAGGAGCAGATGGCGGGGAGTTGCTTGGTCGGCCAGAAAACGTTAATACGGCGGAAGGAAACCGACTCCTCGACAGGCTTGACAACTATGTAAGAGCCAGCACTGTCGAGGTAGGGTTCGATGAGTTCAGGTTGGGAGGGTGTGGTCTGATTCAGACATGGGTCAGTGGCGTGGAGGGTTATGGTGTGGTCCGGATCGCGAGGCGAGGTCGTGGTCTTGGGACGAGCAGGAGTCGGTGAGGCACAAAGGGCTTCCATGGCGTCATCCAAAGGATTTGTCCGGCGGGGGTCATCAACGGTGGTATCGAGAGATGGGACATCATGTGCAAAGTCCGGGGTCGCGCGATGGTCGTCAGGTGTAGCTAGTGGTGGAAATTCCCTCTCGGAGTCCGGTGGCGAGCTGGGGTCGGTGTCCTTCTTTCGTTTTTTCCCCATCGCGGGGAAAAACCTACCTAATGAAATCTAAATAAACACAAAGGACGCGCAGAAAACAGGCAACAAAAGTACGTCGATGAAAAACCAGATGGGGCGACGGGTGTCACCCCACTTGGAAATGAAATACGAAAAGAGCGACGGGTGTCACCCCACGAAAAATGAAAAATAAAGGACTGCAGAACCAGCAGTCAATCTGGCCAGAAATGGCACGGCGGAGTGTTCAGTGAGCTTTGGTAGCTAATAGTGCGTACACAAATAGTATTGAACACTCCATGCCGTTAAAACATATTCAGATTTATACGCGGATAAAATATTACTTCAAGCGGATACCATCCAACTATTTTACAATAAGAGGTATTTGGTTTGCATTGCTTCAGCACGAAATGTTATCGGGCCATCCGTCATTCTTGGTGCGCCGCTCCACAGTTAGGCGTTACGTGGCAGTCTACCAGATTGACCATGGGCCAGTATCCATGGATGGGAATCTGCCTCTTCGATGATCACGTGACCATTTGCTCTGCAGCCTTTAAGAGGACAGGCAGGTCAGTGCTGTTACTGCATTTGCGCCTCAGTCGCACTGACAGCATTGGATCGTTTATAACGCAGACATGGGCTACCACTTAAATTATTTTGAAAAGGGAAAACCAATCTACTTCAAGGAAATATGATACAGTAACAGTGAATGCGACAGAAGAATTGGAAGGAGCGCACAGACGGTGGCGAAGTGGTGGAACCGCTATCAGGCCGAAGGCGAGTTGCGTACGAGGACAAGGGAAGGGTCTGGCCGCAAGCGGACAACCACTCCAGAGGAAGATGCTAGATATATATATATATATATATGTGCGTGTATGTGTGTAGAAATCGTAGATTATAGTTTCGTTGAAAACATGCGACTTGGCGTCTGAATGCGTAAATGAAGTGCTTCGAAGACGGTGAGAAAAGATGCAAAAGAGTAAGATGACACTTGACATACCCGTTGATATAAGGAGGTTGCTTCTTTTGAACCATCTTCGGGTGTTATTGAACGAGGGAGACTGGAGACCGGAGTTTTGCTTAAGCTACCGGAATTTTCTCAAGCTGAATTGCCGCCATGGGTTGACTCGGCTCCTGCAAACCACATCGCTTTTCATAGGCTAAAAATTCGGAACTATTAACACGCGCCCAGGAGGGCCTCTGAAAACTACGCGCACTGGAGGGGGTGCGGATTCCGCCCCCCCCCCCCCTAAGATCTCGGCTCCTTTAAAGCTGGAGGAACGAAATTCGCAGAGTGGATGGGTACGGTAGAGAACTCTGTTGTGTGCAAATTGTATGATCTTAGGTCAATATCTTCAAGGTCAAATGAGGTCACATTTGTTACAATTTTCTTCTTTTGCGTGGCTTGGCTTGTCATTGCTATGGATCGCTGTGATTGTGTTTAAATGCTCCAAAATGGGCATCAATGATGTTTTGGACATTACTAATGATGCAATACAGATGCTAGACCCGACATGTGACCTCAGGTCACCTATATAGCAGCACTTTATCAGGTCAGTTACCTGTTCCAATTACCGGAACCGGGCCGCCCGCCCGACTGCTCCGTCGGGCAGCTCGGCGCAATCGGCTTCGCGAAGAAAGGAGTGAAGTACATGAATAGAGTATGGAAACGCTCAGGTACACAACGACAAACAATAGTGCATTTATGACAACATTCCAGTTGACCAAGTTTGGTTCCATTAACCTGTCATGAACTTGACCTGACTTGACCTCGGTGACCTAACATGACCTTGAAACTATATAGCATATCAATATACATCAAACAAGTCGCTAGTGTTGCCAGGAACACTTCCCTTTTGCGGATATACGGGAAGCGCGTCAGCGCCGATTTTTGTGGTCTGGCGCTACGAATAAACAAAAATGTACGGCCCCTAACTCGAAAAACTTAATCTGATTTCTAATTTTCTTAATTTAAACGACGCGCCGGTCATTTCTAAGCAGGTACGCAAAAAATTGCGTATATCGACCGGTAAAATCTGGAGTTATGTACGAAAAACCGGAGGGTGGGCGGATTTCGCCCTCCCCCTCCAGTGCGCGTGTTAAGCATAGAACAATGCAGCGTTCTCAACATCATCATCATGGAATCGAACAGGTCACGGCAAGGAGGGTTCGGTTTCTTATACACATCCGGCTCTTATCATGTGACCCGCCGAGGGTGGGCTGGTAACAGGCCAAGGAGGTTCATGGTCAGTCGGAATACCATATCGAGGCATTGATGAAACGCTAAATTCGGGACACAAGCAACATGTTAACCTGGATTTGCACGATTGGGTTTATGTTATCAGAGCCTACGCTATAACCTCGGCTTGGCGCCAACACAGGTCACAAAATACGCGCCTTAAAAGCGTTGAACTGAGCAAAAACATTTCCTCCCAGTGTGCAATATTTGATTATGGGTTGATTTCCTGTGGTATTGCAGAATCCTTACATAAATTAAAATTCTTCATTGAATCAAAGGTCAAGTTTGTCGAACGTCGAAGCCATATTTCATGATTGCTATCAGCATTGATCAATATCATGCTATATGCAGCATAGAAAGCATGATATAGAAAGCATAGAAAGCATAGAAAACATAGAAAGTGGTTCAATGCACTCACACACAGAGACACACACACACACACACACACACACACACACACACACACTCACACGCGCACACACACACACACACACGCACACATACCTATATATACTATATATATATATATATATATATATATATATATATATATATATATAAACACGCATCCACAGCACATACCACACACACACCACACACACACAACACACATACACACATACACACACACACACACCACACATATCACCACACACACACCACACACACATCACACCGTTGAAGCCATTTAATCTGGTAAACGATCCAGGTTGCTGCAAATTAGTTTGTCCTTGTTTCCGACATTTTTTTAAAGCACGCCTTGGCGCTGGAAAGCGTATTGCACTGGCCAGATGGGGCATTATTGATGCTCCCCATGCTGCAATTCAACACACAACTATGGCATTAATTCCTGCTCTGCCTTCCAATAATTAACGGTGGTTTCCCACTAAGAATGACGGATGACCCGGCTACATGTCGTGCTGAAGGAATATAAGCAAAAACGTTTATGGTAAAATAGTTGGATGGTATCCGCGTGAAGACATATTTTATCCTCACGGACATCTGAGTATGTCGCTGGCAATACAGTGCACAACATATACAATAAATACTAATATATCATACAACATATGCCTAACACCCAAAAACTTGTGATTCTGAATGAAATAGGCGTAATTTAATCAAGCAACTAATCGACTTGTCAGTGAATCTGAATTAAGCCAGCAAATGCCTCCTCGGGTCATGCCGTACCGTGACTCATTTGGTTAGAGCGCTGTCCCGCACCGGTTCCCCCTGTCTTGGCGATACTGGGTTCGAGTCGCTTCGTGCGCTCGCTTTTAGCCCCCGGACGGGAGGGTCAGTTGGCAATTGGCACGAGCAGGTCGAGAGCGAGCTACCGGGGTGGCCGTGTTGGTGTGTTGACAGCACGTGAAGCATGTTGCCCAATTTCTACTGTAAACCTGCAATTCATAGATCGGATGGTGAGGCCAGGGTTCACGCAATAAGCTTTGCTTAGCAATTGGATCCTGGTCCATAAAGTCATCCCAGGAAGAATTCGAACTACATTTATAAACAGTATACAAGCTACATGAAAGAAAACTGGACCTTTTAGTATTATTTTGGGGCCATATAATGCTTTATTTACATCATAAGCTTCCCATCTCCTTTTACATCTTTGCAACCGAGCCTCTTCTAACCCTTCCAGTTTATTCTGTGTTGCTGGAGTCAGAAATCCGCCGCTATCAATTGTTGTTTGTCGACAGGAGTCCATTGGTAGCCTGCTCGTTGAACTGCCAATGTTGTTTGGCCGACCGAGGAAGGCAAGGCGGGAACAGCGTAGACCTGTGTTTCTCACTTCATCGCTGCAGGGCAAATTGTCGCCTATGGCTCGGACACTTGCCCGTGGTGAAGCTGTCACGCAACGCATAACTGTGAAGCGGCGCAGCCTACCAGTAATTATTGGCGTGGAGCCACACAGCCCACGTTCCTGGCGGCCAGCCATAGTTAAGGGTCCCCTGGAACATTTCACTGCAGGCGAGTGTACCTATCTATGTAGTTAACCGTTGCTTGCATATCTTTTACAGTTTCACTAATATTGTTGTTTATAAGTTGAATGGATATACTGGGAATCAGACGACAAAATTAAGCAGTTAATGCAGCTTCTGTAAACAGTCGAGTGGACCTCTTCCGCTCTTTAGAACACTCATCCACATGTTTAATAATTTCATAGAATGCTTCGTACCGTTGTTTTAACATAGATAATAGCTAGTGAAATCAAATCATGAGCATGCCATTTTTACTTCCAGCATAAATGTTCCAAAAACATCTTAGACAGTGCATGGGCAGCTTTTTCTTCAACTACGCGACGAAGATTTGGCACTTCGTGCAGCACTCACCAATGCTTTCAGTTTGGCAAAAATCAATTATAAATCTGCTTTACAAACTTCACCCAACATTAATTATGTACGACGAAAAGTTCTTCTTCAGACCCGCGTCGATTAATCTCCTACACACCAGTATTTTATTTTCATTACAGTTTTGCTTACGCAAGTATACTACAATGAAATCAGCCCAATACACCCAAGCTACTGCGTGGAATGAATCTACAACAAATCCCTGTTCAGGAAGTTTGCGCTTTCTGCCATTTCTACGAACACCTCCACTAGTGCACGCAGCGCAGCGTCATGGTTGGTGGACACCTCCACTAGTCCACTAGTGCACGAACACCTCCACTAGTGCACGCAGCGCAGCGTCATGGTTGGTGGATTTCTTCTGTTGTTTTTCAAGTGCCTTGGTTCGAATACACAGGAACGCATAACGTGATTTCGAATACGGTTACAACCGATTCGAACAGGGTCTTTTCAGAATCTTCTTCTGCATGCAGCGTATTTTTTACCAGTTAGGCTCAGCGCCTCACATATGTATAATTATTCCACTTGAGGAACTGCGGTCGCTGTGAGCTTGCCTAACCGTTTGGCCCGATTACGACTTGAATAACAAAAAATGCATAGGTAAAAGTTCGTAATTTTGTTATTGACGGGAGTGAGTTAGCGTGCTGAAATTACGTAGTAATTTCAGAAAATACACCGGTGCCTTTAATAGGTTCAACCAGAATGTGATTTCATCATATTGGCTGACCATGCTGTCTCGTAGTAGAAGCTGACACAAAGATCTTCCCAGAAATGTATACGTAGCAGAAGCTGACACAAAGATCTTCCCAGAAATGTATATGCAAAGATCATGCATGTGACCCAACCTCTTGATATTCACCTTAAACAATTCCGCTATGCTAGCTCAATGACGAGAGGGGTTGTGGGTACTTCTGCCCCATCGCCATTTGCTTGTTTGTTTGTTTGTAGGTTCTGAAAACCTTGGAGAGCCTTTCTGAAATTTAATGACTTTCCACACATTATTGCTTTGGACTGAATGACAATTGTTTGGTCTCTACTTGGATCAGGGGAGATTTCAGTTGTGAGTTTTGGAAGGCATGTTAGAAAGCATATTACCTTTTGTTGCATCGTAATCCACTTGGCTTATGGTGGCCATAGCATCGACAGCTATTGACCACTTTCCATCAAACCTTGCAGCCAACGTTGAAAAACCATTGATGGCTACGTCAGTGAGAGTTTGTAATTCATACTCCCAGCAGAAGTACGTTGAGGATGGGAAGGAAATAGGGTAGAAGATGTACCGCTGAGGTTCATGTAATTTGTGACATTTAATAACTGTAGTGCTACATGAACGATTATGGGCCAGTTGGTAATGTCTTAGAGGATTGTGAAGGAATATTCTAGTTACCAGGGGCTTCTGACGACATTTTTGCGAGGAATGCTTGTGAAATCTCCTTCGTTTGGATGCTTGAACTTATTTAACGTTTCACAAGCATTCCTTGCAAAAATGTTGCCGGGAGTCCCTGGTAACTAAAATATGTCTTCACAATCCTCTAAGACATTACCAAATGGCCCATAATCGTGCATGTAGCACTACATTTCTTCAATGTCACAAATTACATGAACTTCAGCGGTACATCTTCTACCCTATTTCCTACACATACTCGACGTACTTCTGCTGGGAGTATGAATTACAAACTCTCACTGACGTAGCCAACAATGGTTTTTCAACGTTGGCTGCAAGGTTTGATGGAAAGTGGTCAATAGCTGTCGAAGCTATGGCCACCATAAGCCAAGGGGATTACGATGCGTCATTCATTTTGCGTTGAATATTTTCCAGAAGTGCATTCAGCAGCCACCTCATAGGGGCCCCTACACTCATGCATGAATGAGGTTTTCATGCGAATATTCAGTGCACCGAGTGACCATGCCTACAAATTGCTGCTGAAAACGAAAAATATTGTCCCAGTATATTAGGGATTTTATGCTTTGGTTGTCTATGGATATTGTTATAAGTTATGGTTGGTTATGGTTACATAAGATGTGTTACGCTTGACTTGTGATGCAGTCAGTTACGCGCACATACCACTTAGAAACTGCCTGGTGCTCAAGTTAGTCATACCACTTAGAAACTGCCTGGTGCTCAAGTTAGTCATACCACTTAGAAACTGCCTGGTGCTCAAGTTAGTCATACCACTTAGAAACTGCCTGGTGCTCAAGTTAGTCATACCACTTAGAAACTGCCTGCTGCTCAAGTTAGTCATTCAACTTTTTTCTGGAATATAATTAGGTAGTGAAAATATTTCATGATACGTCGCTTCACTTCCACACATTTGATGATAATGAAATATGTCTCTAAGTTTATTAGTGCGAATACCGGCTAAATGTGTCCATTTCTTCTCATGAGCAGGACAATTCACAAATGTGTAAGCGTTTTCCCGATATCATTTATGGCAATTTATGCGAATAATCTGGAGTAGTTCTGATTGCCTGCTTAGTTGTAGCCATTTTCGTTTGGTCCAGAGGTGACCGATGTCCCTAACTGTTAGTCGACATATACAAAGCATTTATTCTTCCCTCCTTTTTAATCAGGCCGCTAGTGAGGTTTGAAACTTGATCATCGTTGTTATTGTTGTTGTTTTTGCTTACAAGATTGGTAACTTTTTAATGTTTCGTCTTGCAGCATGCATAACATCTGTAACATCTGTGCATAACAAATATAAATATAAACCAAGCGATTATAAAGTAGAGTACTAGCCTGAAACCGAGCATTATACCAGATTACATATAGATGGTGATTAGGCTAACGATGTCTATCTGGCGGAGGTTTATGTCAGCGTGGAAGCCAGTGTTGCCTACATGATGAATGTGAGAGCTGAATTCCCATTGTCGTAGCCAGACTTTCAATTTTAGGAGGCAATTCACGGAATGGGGTGGCCGATCAAATTTTTATCTGTCCGTATTTCTGCTATTTTTATCCGAAACTGAGACGAGCACGATATTGAGCCACAATAGGTTGTTGTTCAAGGCAGCTTGCTTCGTGCCCCCCCCCCCCCCTCCCCATATAGTTACGCTTATGACAAAGCAAGCGAGTACAGCATGTTCACAACGTGGTTTTGCAACAGAACGACGATTATCGGGTTCTCTGGCTATAACGCTCGAAAAGTTGTACCACAAACCGTGTGTAGATACAATATTGCATGACAGTGTAATTGGCCTCTCACAACGTTTTGAATACGAAGTTATCAAATGATATTATCTATCCTCTTCACCGGGAAAACTAAGCTACAAAGGCTACAAACGGTGATGTTCGGTAGCCGGGGGGTGCCAAAGTATATTTAGATATTATTATGATGTGGTGAAAATTTGTCAGCTAGTCCATCTGGCAAACAAAGCGTGGCATCACCAGTGGAATTACGTCTTGCCCATCGCACCTTCAGGAATGGGGTGATTGATGTTTTGTGATGGCTATTCCAAATGTTTTGGAATTATTTATAATCATTAAATACCAATAGAAATAGCCTTCAGTGAATTAGATATGCAAATCTGTGGCCAAACGTAATACGGGAAAATTTCGAGCAGGCTGGCTTCTTTCAACACAATGTGCAGATCACCAGTAGGTTTATTTGTATTCGATGCTTGATAGGTTATCACCCGCGTTGATATATTAACACTTTCAGCAGGTGTGGCACTGTTGCGTTTTCTGAAGTGGCGCTAAATGTTATCCTCTATGTAACGGTGACGGCAATTGACTATTGGCAACACCAGGCACACATGGTGGCCCTCGGAATAGCCAGCTCCGTAGGCAGGATTCGCCCAGGGAATGGGACATTTGGCTGGCTGAACATTTAAGTCTGCACGAACTACAAAACCGCCCAACTGTCAGTGGCGGGACGAAACTGCCCAACTGTCAGTGGCGGGACGAAACTGCCCAACTGTCAGTGGCGGGACGAAACCGCCCAACTGTCAGTGGCGGGACGAAACTGCCCAACTGTCAGTGGCGGGACGAAACTGCCCAACTGTCAGTGGCGGGACGAAACTGCCCAACTGTCAGTGGCGGGACGAAACCGACCAACTGTCAGTGGCGGGACGAAACCGACCAACTGTCAGTGGCGGGACGAAACTGCCCAACTGTCAGTGGCCGGACGAAACTGCCCAACTGTCAGTGGCGGGACGAAACATTGGAAAGTTGGACAAGGCAGCTTTGAAATTGGTCTTGCTTGGATACGATGAGTGGCATGTCCAGAGGAGCAAAGGATGGGCAGACTTCAGGAAAGCGAATACCTCGAATGTTATGTGTGCAGTGCTGCAAAGCGGACCAATCCGCGCGTAATTTGTCATATTCAAGCAATTTGTGACCAGACCTTCAGGGACCAACACCTACAGCCACTTTGGCTACCTTTGGCTGCCGCCATCAAGGTTGGCGTCTAGATAGATCCGATTTATCGCACGCGAAAGACATGAAATTGATAGACCGAAGATAAGGTACATGATTATGATCACTCCTTTTCACGAAGGCAATCATTGGCGTTTGGCAAGCTAAACACATGTTGCTAGATGCAAAATATCAGGGTTCTCGAAAGTAGCTGACATCTTTAGAGCTGTGTTCGACCCACGGGTTAAACCATACCTGCCTTCGTCACTGAACAGTACCATTTTTACTGGCATTCTCAGGCTACCATGACCACTTTCTGGTCAAGTAAAGTCGTTGCTTACGCTGACGACACACAGGCGATGTTGTCATCGAAATTGGAGGACATAATGTATGCCAAACGCCGTCTCGAATCGTGCTTGGAAACTATGTGCTCGTGGTACCGTGTAAATCTTCTCAAGCTCAACCCATCTAAAACGCAATTTGTGATTTTTGGTTCTCGCCAGATGATCGCGCGGCTGCCTAGCATCAGCCTCTCTGTTCTTGGATCGGATATTTCACGTGTCTCATCTATCAAAAACCTGGGTGTGACCATGGACGAATCGTTAACATGGAGTGAACAAATTGGCGATATTGCTAAGAAATGTAACCGCATTATCTTTCCTCTAGCCAAGCATGTACGTTCTCTTACTGAAGAAACGCTGTCGAAGTTAGTGCTTGCACTGGTTTTCCCCCATGTAATGTACTGTTGCTCAATCTGGTCTGCTGCATGTGACACCGAGCGCGTGCGAATCCAAAAAGTCATAATGAGGGCGGCTAGGATCATAACTAGGACCTCTCGCTATGGTCATATATCGCATGTTATTGAGCGGTTAGGCTGGCCTAGCTTACAACGCTTTGTCGACATTAGGGATTGCTCACTGGTTCATCTTGCAGTGCATCACTCGGGAGCACCTGAAACCCTGCGTGATCTTGTGACATTGAGAAGTGATGTCAGCTCTCGATCTACGCGATCAACACCGTTTTCAGTAGAGCGCCCACGCCTGAAAACTTCTTTTGCGCAACGCTCTTTCATGTACCGTGCTGCAGTTCTTTGGAACAGTCTCCCCGAGGAAGTTAGGGCCGAGAATATGCGACTGGCTTTTAAGTTTAAGCTGAAGGAGGCGCTGAAAAGAGCTGTACGTGGGAATGCTTGAGTATTGTATGCATGTGTTTTTAATGTTTTAGTAGCCTCCTGTCCCACCCCTTTTTTTTCTTTTTTTTTAGCGTTTTTGACATTTGATACTGAGTGTCTCTTGGTACCAATACAAGGATTGATTGATTGATTGATTGAAGTATCCAGGATTGCATCGGAGGACAATAATGTTTGTACCCATTATATTAAACCTGGACCTGCCATTGCCGTACTTCAGACATGTGTGAAGAATAAATTATACATATGAAATTTGCCTGTGCCCCGCCCAAGCTTGAATACCAGAATTAAAAATTATGCACTGAAGGAAAAAGAAAGACGCGAAGCTCCCATCGTATTAGCCAAGATACCTTTACTTTGGTATTAGCTAAGGAGCCTAAGGAGGATGAGCGCGTCTTCCGAGTCCGCTGCTGTCACGTTGGCAACACCGTTGTACATTCGGTGTGATGGGACAGTAAAGTGCCGAACTCTGGGCGGAATCAGTCAGACACCTCCCGCACGGAGATATGCCTAAAGTAGCGTCACGGGAACAAGATTAACACATTTATCGAAGGCCACACAGCTGTTTGTCGATATTTCTTCATTTGTCGCTGCTGCGCCAGGATTGCCCAAGCTGATGTATCTGGTATCTCAGGTATGCTGTCCTAGTCGCATTACGACTTTATTCTCCATTCGCAATGCAAGACCAAATAAATATTACAAATATTGGCAGAATGGTCATATTA
Source organism: Ashinkailepas kermadecensis (assembly GCA_034440615.1). NCBI lineage: Eukaryota > Metazoa > Arthropoda > Thecostraca > Neolepadidae > Ashinkailepas > Ashinkailepas kermadecensis. Next base: position 16,041 of record JAOTOM010003259.1, read on the forward strand.
TTGTAGAAATTGTTGTTGGCTAGATACAAATATATAGCAGTTCAATAACCACATTCAAAAAAGCCAATATAATCCGTGGTATAAAGCTTCTAGCAACCTGTTGTTCTAGCGCTTTTCCTGTAACTGCAGTTCGTATTCAGGTTGCCACACAAACGGCAGACCACTTCCACTGTAGGCTTTCTGCAGCGATTGTGCTGTGAGCGTGTCAGGAGCGCTACACCAGTGGATCTGGCATGTGCTACGCCCAGTGACACTCATCGAATGTCTGGTTTAACGAAGCTGTAAGCATCGCAGAAGCCCTTCGGAGGATGAGTCAAAGATTATATCCCACTGCTGGACGCTGCCTCTCAGTTGGCCGGCCGGATGGCCAAGTTGTGCGTCTTGCCGAATAGTTCAAAGTTCGGGCCATGGACAGTCGTGTTCCTGCGTTGAGTGGGTCGATGGAATGGGAGAGTGAATGTGCAACTTCAGAGTTGCAGAAATGCTAGTGAATGTGTTCAAAGCCGTAGGAATGTCAGTGGATGTCTCTAGAACTGTACAAATGTCAGTAAATGTGTCTAGAACTGCATACATATTAGTGAATGTCTCCAGAGCTGTGGGGATGTCAGTGAATGTGTCCAGAGCTGTGGGGGCGTCAGTGAATGTGTCCAGAGCTGTGGGGACGTCAGTGAATGTATCCAGAGCTGTGGGGACGTCAGTGAATGTGTCCGGAGCTGTGGGGACGTCAGTGAATGTATCCAGAGCTGTGGGGACGTCAGTGAATGTGTCCAGAGCTGTGGGGACGTCAGTGAATGTGTCAGAGCTGTGTGGACGTCAGTGAATGTGTCCAGAGCTGTATGTATGTCAGTGCATGTGTCCAGGGCTGTATGGATGTGAGCAGCTGTGTTTAGAGCTGAATGAAAGTCAGTTTTGGTAGGCCAGGGCACAGACCTGGCAATTGTTCGCGGGTGGCTATGTGACCCTTATGGTAACGTCACCTCCCCTGTCGGCAGGTGACCGAAGTGAGGAAGGACGTGCACCTGATACACCACGAGATAGACCAGCTGCAGACGGCTAAGGACGAGGTGACCGACCTGAGGGAGAGCGTCAACCGACTGGAGCAACAGCAGCGAAGACGCAAGGCGCGCTCCATTGATCAGGTACGCTCTCTCCACAGAACCACCTTCCGCTGTCTTTTCGTTTAGGGGAACATGGGTAGAAGGTGTTATTCTCGGGGCGATGGCTTGGCCAAAACGAGCAGACATCAGCCGACCACTTTCCCAGCTCATAACCATTGCAAAGGGTAATGGCCAAAATGAAAACTAAGTTGTCTGATGGGGTGGGCAGAACATAATCTTCTCGATCACCGGCACGATTATTGAGGCCTCCAGTGATACATCAAGTAAGAGGTGTCAAGTGCCTCACAAATATCCACAAGGAAATGCATGCATGCATATTGTATGTTCATGAGAACACATCACAGAGTTCTGGCCCTGTAACATCACTAACCCTCGCTGGCATTAGAAAGGTTGACACCTTCGAGTGGCTTCGTAAATATCTCACTTCACCTACTGCAACCGCCATTGGGAAAGACGTCTGGCTCCGCTACTGCTTGTGATGCATTAATACCGTTTGTCCTGAATTCATCCTACTCTTCTAACTTTGCGATGGGAAAGTACGTCATGCTGCTTTGAGAAAACAGGTTATATGTTTTCCAATTCTGAATCCCCATGTGTCTACCCCTGACAGGCTTGGGCTCAAAATAAGGAGGGATTGGTACAATCCTCCTGGGAGCTCAAAGCAGAATAGGCTAGAAAAAAACAAAACAAACATCAGCGTGCAGATTGCTCCAAGGTGTCGTCATTGAACGGCCATGAACCTCCGTGGTCATTTATTGACTTGTGGGTAACGTCAAATGCCATGCTTTTATTAAAAGTCAAGATATTTTACACATTTTTTTTCAAATATTGACAAATCTATTGCTCATATGCGTCCGAAATAGTTACCGAAGTGTTCCTTCGGACCTTACCAGTCTATTGACATATGGCGCGTAGCGCATTACCCATTAGGAAAGTGCCATGTCAAGTCAAAGCCTTGATGAACCTTTTTGAGCTTTGCGAACATTGTCCATTTTTCACTTTATTAGCGGTAAGATCCCTATGCTTAAATCTCACACCCAAAATCAGCCCGAGTGTATCCAAGTTGGAGAAAGGCTATCCGAAGTCATCTTAAGCAAATGGCTGAGGTCATCTTAAGTAAATATTTTAACGACCTTGATTCTTTGATGACCTCGGATGGGCAGAAGCAGGAATTTGAGCGCTAAGCGTCTACTTTTAATCCTGAGCCACCTGAAGTAACGTTTGATCCTGAGCCACCTGAAGTAACGTTTAATCCTGAGCCACCTGAAGTAACGTTTAATCCTGAGCCACCTGAAGTAACGTTTGATCCTGAGCCACCTGAAGTAACGTTTGATCATACGTACTTCGCGGAATGCTTTAAGATCTATTTAGTCAGGGGTATGTTTAATCTCACATGGAGACTTATTCCAGGATCCGATCACAATATACGGGATACCATCCGATAGGTCTTGTCCACGCGCAGGGACAGTTTTGTTTGTTTTTCGAGCGATTTGTTTAGGTAATATTGTGTTCAGGGTAAAATACCCGACTATTCGGAATCGATATTTGACCTGACATGCGATATATCAACGGTTGATATTATCAGGTCATCCTGAGTGCCACTACATACAACTTATGTCAAACAATGCGCTAGTATTTGTTTCATGTATTTAGCTCAATTAGGGGAGAAATGGCGAGGAGGGCGCCAACGCCCACTCCGTCCCTCTCGGAAGGGGAAAATAGCTAAATGGCGAGGAGGGTGCCCCCATCCCTCCCGGTAGTGGAAGATAGCCAAATGGCGAGGAGGGTGCCCCCATCCCTCCCGGTAGTGGAAGATAGCCAAATGGCGAGGAGGGTACCCCCATCCCTCCCGGTAGTGGAAGATAGCCAAATGGCCCCGTCTGGTGAGCGTTAAGCGATGTTAGACGTGAACCCCTTGCCCAAGGCATGTTCAGCCATGCTGCTGCGCTTAGGCGAGTACCAAAGCAAATAATTTGGATGAATATTCACATGCTGCAATTCCAACGTCTGAAATCCAGCACACAGTGCAGCTTGGGTTCGGCTTGAGCAGCAAAACAGAGACAAGAGCCTTGCTTCATAACTTGAGCGTGCCTTGTCATTAAGCCACCAATTGCGCTGGTAAACAGAGAGGAAGGGAATTAAGGCAGCCTCCACAAACCAGTCTAGTACTCACTTCATTACTCCCATAAAAGATGCGTCCAGGTGTGCCTGGAGCAAATGTACATGAAGAACGTTTTATTTTGCCCAAACCAATATGCAGGTGCCATCTATGGTTGGTGCCCCTTGACGCATGAGGGTGCGGGTGGGTGAGTGGCCGTAAAAATCGTGTTCGGTTTCTCTCTATCAATCCACATTCATCTATCCATCGATATCTATTTATTCCTGTATATATATATATATATATATATATATATATATATATATATATATATATATATATATATATATATATATATATATATATCTATATATATGCATACATCGATATCCATTTATCTTACGATATTTATTTATATATCAATGTCTATCTATCCCTCGATATCTATTTATCCATCTATCTATCTATAATTATCCATATATCTATCTATATTTACCTGCCGTTGTCCTCGGCTCTATCGTTCTTTGCTCTCGCCTTTTTCATTGTCCGCTACTCATGATCGGAAGACCAGGAGTGCTTTCTTTTGCCACCTAACGACCGCAAGAACCCTACGTTAGCAACACAAATAAACAATCAAGTCGCGGCACTCCCAGTTCATCGATGGAAAACAACTACACAAATGCATCAAGAGGGTAAAATATTGGAGCCAACACAACTAACAGTCATGCCCAAAGGAACATTCATGTACATGCCCAATTACTCATGGCCAAAGGGGCATATGACTGGCCTTGGATTCTTCCTAATAGAAAGGAGCTTAACACGCGCCCTGGAGGGCCTCTGAGAATTACGCGCACTGGAGGGGGGGCGGATTCCGCCCCCCCTAAGATCTCGGCTCCTAGTAAAGCTGGAGGAACGAAATTCGTAGGGTGGATGGGCACGGTAGTCAACTCTATTGTGTGCAATTTTCGTGACCTTAGGTCAATATCTTCAAGGTCAAATGAGGTCAGATTGGCAAAATTTTCCGGTTTTGCGTGGCTTGGCTTGTCATCGTTATGGATCGCTGTGATTGTGTTTAAATGCTCAAAAATGGGCATCAGTGATGTTTTGGACATTACTAATGATGCAATGCAAATGCTAGACCCAACATTTGACCTCAGGTCACTTATATAGCACCACTTTATCAGGTCAGTTACCTGTTCCAGTTACCGGAACCGGCCGCTCGCCCGACTGCTCCGTCGGGTAGCTCGGAGCAATCGGCTTCGTGAAGAAGGGAGTGAAGTACATGAATAAAGTATGGAAACGCAATGGCAAACAGTACAAATGACAACCAGTAGCGCATTTATGGCAACATTCCAGTTGATCAAGTTTGGTTCCATTAACATGTCATGAACTTGACCTGACTTGACCTTGGTGACCTAATATGACCTTGAAACTATACAGCATATCAATATGCATCAAACAAGTCCCTAGCGTTGCCTAGAACACTTCCATTTTGTCAGTATACTGGGAGAGCATCTGCGCCGATTTTTGTGGTCTGGCGCTATAACATTTTTTTACTTTAGCGGCCCCTAACTTGAAAAATTTTCGGGCGATTTCCATTTTTCTTGCTTTAAACAACGCGCCGTTCATTTTTTAAGCAGGTACACCGAAAATCGCGTATATCAACCGGTAAAATCTGCAGTTATTTGCGAAAAACCGGAGGGGTGGGCGGATTTCGCCCCCCCCCCTCCAGTGCGCGTGTTAACTTCGAAATCATACATGTTAGTAGCATTGGCGTCACAAATGGTCCGTCAGTCCGGCTGAGTGTCCTGGTACCTGAATATCCTGCATAGGTATACTGTTTCCTACCACACCTATACCTATGCAGACTATTCAAATGCCAGGACGCCCAGCCTGACTGCCAAGCTATTTGTGACGCCAATTATACAACAGAAAAATACATATTTCAATATTTGCTCAAATAGTACGTTTTCGTTATCGCTTAACGGGAGCGTTTCACCATCTGCCACTACCGAGGGTGTATTGTTAGTGGGGTTTGCCATACATTCTCTTTTTTCACCACTGATTAGCAGGGATCAATAAGCAAATTTTTTAAAAAAGCAGCGCATTTGTAGAGAAGTTTTCTCCTTGCCCCTACTTGGTACTTCGCGTATGACTGGGGAAAATCTTCTTTTGGCACGGAGATAGCTAGTCAGACCTCGACGTTTGCGATATTTAAAACCCCGGTTATGTACAATAGCTCTGAGCTTCCATTCAGCCATCTCTTGACATACACCTCACAATCCAGCACTTATATTTGTATAATTAATAAGCAGAAATATGGCGATGATTATTCCAAGAGGCGGCAGTCACAACAGTTACTTCTGCTTACATACGGACCGGTCTTCATTCGCTCTACGCCTTTCAAGTATTCAAGCGGTTACATCTCCACAGTCACACAGCGTCTTTAGTCAGAGTCCTCAGACATACCTCAGACATACCTCAGACGTACCTCAGACGTACCTCAGTTTGGGGGCGGCGGCTGGCCGACGGCGGCCAGCCGCCCGCCAGTGGCGACCGCTCGCCTCGACCGCTCGGTAACAAGTTCCAACTGAACCCTCGGCTCCGTCGCGAGGTAAGCGACAGCCTATGCTCATATCACGTGATCAGTCCAGGGCATCGGCCCTGGCCAGAGAACAATGGCGGACTCTGCACCCTACTGCGACGGCGGGCGCACTGTCCCTCTGAGACATCAGAGACAGACTCTCTGAGCTCAGTCCCTCCGTGGGAATCACTGCTGTCTCAGCACCTACGTCCAGGCAATGCCGACTCGGAAACTTCCGCGCTGTACACAGACGGCCGGAAGATCGGGGCGCTGCAGCCCAACTGACATCTCATACTCACATCACTGGTATTCATATTCACATCATTGGCATTCATATTCACTCACATCACTGGCATTCATATTCACATCACTGGCATTCATATTCACTCACATCACTGGCATTCATATTCACATCACTGGCATTCATATTCACTCACATCACTGGCATTCATATTCACTCACATCACTGGCATTCATATTCACATCACTGGCATTCATATTCACTCACCCACTGACATTTCATCATCTAACGACGGCGGCCGGGTATCGAGGTCACAGCGGCAGGGTGTCTGCCGCAGAGGGAGGGGTACAGGGCAAGGTCCGTTGCTCGGCCTTGACCGGAGCGGTGGCTTGCTTACGTAAGCCGCCAGACAGGTGGGCGCCGGGTATTCGTCGGAACTGTCGCGACATAAATTGAAAGGGTAGGCTACATTTATTAAATTAAGATGCCCCCACATTGTTGGGCATCTTAATTCGGAAGCTTCGCTACACATTGTTTGACACATGTTCTATCTAATGAAGCACAACACGATCTCGTGAGAGCAACCGGTGGTCCATATGTCAGGTACAGGGTACAGATTTCGAATAAATCGGATATGCTTGGCTGAAGCACACAAGTACTTCTAGAGAATCGCGCCAAAAGCAAAAAAAAACTGCCTTGCTCGATCGATCTGGACATGACCTATCAGTTAGTGTCCCGAACATCACGATCGAACCCTTCGATCAGCCCTAGATCAGGCGAAGGAAACCCCTTATATTTTGATAATTTATCGAGGTAAGTGTGACCAAGCGATAGTTCAGATGGCTCAGAAGTAAAAGTGGATGATGAACTCAAATTCCTACCGTAAGAGTAGGAGTAGAAGAGTACCTCTTAGTACTGGTAGTAGTAAGAGTACCTCCTAGGCCATCCGATGTCATTGATATAAGATGGCTTTGGATAAGCTTTTTCGAATTGTATGCCACTATAAGATGATTTTTGGTGTGGAAATGGAATTTATCGAGCATTTTTGCCCCCCAAAATTGAAAATGGAATTGTCTAGCGAAGTTGTTATCATGGAACCAAAGCTTCGACCTGATATGAAGCCAAAGCCTTTCCTTCGAGTGATCACGCCAAGCGCGACACATTAGACTGCCAAAATAATTTTCATTTCAATCATTTCGCTTCCACTTCGCCACTTCGCTAACTATTTTGTACGCATATGAGCAGTAGATTGGTGACAAGTTTCGCAAGATTCGCAAGCTTTCACTACTGTTCACCATATTTCACATTTAACCCCACCCCTGAAGTAAATGACGCCAAGATGTCCTGCTTAGTGTCAATCGCCAGACCCTATCGCAAGCTGCACACCGGGTTTCGTTTTGCTTCTCTAGTCTGCTCTGTTTGGAATTGTCAGTGGTCGTACGACCTCCTGCCGTGTCATTTGTAAGTGACAAGCTGCCAAATGCCCGGCGAGGATTAGTGACCTTGCGTGATCAGGACTCGGGTGTGTTTTCGTGGGTACAAAATCAATATACGCATATTTCCTTGAGGTTGCTTTATGAAAAGTGCATGCATGGAGCCTAAAATTGCAGCATAGGTCACTGCCCTTGTGATATCCTACTAAGGTCAATGAACGTATGGGAAACGTCAAATACTCACGTGCAAGCTATGCTTGATTAATTAAGCATCCGTGTACATAGCGATGCTTTTTATTTCAATAATACTGATGTGTGCGCAATGTCATGCTTCGCTATGACACAAACCGGCTGGCATGCCCTAGATAATTACTTCATATATATGTGACCCGATATGATCCAGAATTGTTCCTTGCATCAAAATATGCACAAAAGATGCATCATGCGATAATCGAAATTTCATAGCGTTATCTCAAACGATTTGACTCCCATAGCTAAAAGTTTGGCGGGGTGGCCTCCACAATTCCCACCCCACCTCTCGGAAGACGAGTGTGTAATTTGTCGGAATGGTCTTATAATTCGGCATCTCTGTACACAGATGTCGAGATGTATCTTCCTCCATCTCTCTCTCTCTTCTTCCCTGTCTCTATCTGTCACGGGTCCAATACAGTGACCGGTCATATTCGCCGTCCGACGCCGGGTTCAGTCAAACCGACGCGATGACTAATCGTCTGGCGAAGCTCAGGGTTGCATGTGCCAAGAATTGAGCCTGGAGGCAAGTTTGCTGCGCTGAAGATCCAAACCCGATGGCCGGAGACCGTTGGCTGCTATTACACTACGTGTTCATGTCGTGTTTGGCCAATCGCCGGTATCTGAATGTGCCTTTCTGGAGATCCATATGGAATTGAGTGAAAATTGTTGCTTGAACCTTTCTCTCGTTAGCTGGATGAGGATGACTCTCGTCCACCTAGTGTCATATGCATTTAAATGTGGGCTGTCGCGCGGCATGCTTTTTATGGCAGTGTCTTTAGCATTTAACTGGCCAATTTGCAACCTTGTCACATACTTTAGCTCTTTTTCATTCACAATTTTGGCAAGTTAGGGAAAGTTTTCGTATCAGCATATGTCTTGTTAATCGATGCATATTTTTCCGGTGTCCACTTTGATTCATATCCACCAATATTTTCCAGATAGTATGATATTCGTTGTGTAGTTGTGCCGTTCGTACTTAGCTGGCCAAATTGTAATATTGTTACATAGTCTAGAGCTAGACTGTGCAACAAAATGCAAATAGAGCACTCTGTTTAGACGACAAGCAGTCTCCATTCGGATGTTTCGCGTTGCAATTTATATTCCAATGCTGTTTTATAGCGACCGGTACGAGGATCTGACTATGTAGGTTATAGTCTACATCTTTAGTGTCTACACCTTTAGTCTACACCTTTAGTCTACATCTTTAGTGTCTGCACCTTTAGTCTATACCTTTAGTCTACACCTTTAGTCTACACTCTTAGTCTACACCTTTAGTCTACACCTTTAGAATGTAAAAGATGTGAACATTTTCGCAACGGCGAAGTCAGGAGACAAACAAAATTGGGGGAAATTGATCAAGATCATTTTGGACTGTGTTTGTATTTTACATCAGTAATATCATGCATGGATGGGCATACAAATTCTTAGATATGCAAAAAAACACGATTTAATGTTCAATATACGCATACAAAAAAGCCAATGGTGTAGCCTGGAGCATATGAAGCGGTGGGTATCATTTATTCTTTGTTGCTGGTTCTTCTTCGCAGTCATTGCCACAACTACCTATTATTTTGTCGTTCTTGCGTAATATTAATATGTACCATGATGTTTTGACCCAAAGCGTGGCAAAGGAATGCAAATATGGCGGATGCCGAGAGGCCTGAGTCGGACGTCTACTACAGTCATTACCAGGGTTGGACAAATAGCCGGTTTCTGGACTTTTGGCGTCCAAAACACCATCTCCAGAAAATTGTCCTCTCATGTTTCACATTTGGAGGTTGAATGATGATATTTGACGGTGAACTGCTTTGAGGAACAGTCCTGAGTCCTGAAGATGCACTATAATGTGCAAGCTGAGATTCTGATGGCACAGGTTTCAATAGTAATATCCTCTCTGTCTTCAATTACCACAGCACGTTCCTCATCCAGGATTACGAAGCACAATTCCAACCCTGATCATTACTCATTGTAAAAATATCTTCGCTCCGCCGCTGCCTGCTATTTATTATAATGGTTCGTCATGACTTCACGTCTCCCTCTCCTCGATTCACCATTGGTAAAGTGTCACCCTCGTGGCGCCGCCATTCATTTCAGTGGTTTGAATAAGGTATGTCGTAAATATCTCCTACTGCAACCGCCATTGGGAAAGACGTCTGGCTCCGCTACTGCTTGTGATGCATTAATACCGTTTGTCCTGAATTCATCCCACTCTTTCGACTTTGCGATGGGAAAGTACATAATGCTGCTTTGAGAAAACAGGTTATATGTTGACCAATTCTGAATCCCCATGTGTCTGCCCTTGACAGGCTTGGGCTTAAAATAAGCATTTACGTATGTAAGCAAATTTGCATTAACGGTTGAGTTCCAAATTATGGTCTCCCGAACAGGAACACAATTAAAATATTCAAATGTGCGTGCTATTTCTAATTTATCTTTCTTTGAATCTGCAGCATGTGCCTCCCAATAGTCGCCCCTGGAGCTGCCTCTAATATAGTTGCGAGGGTAAAATTTATGCACAAAGTCGAAAAGAGTTAGGAAAGATTACCGAGTTTCACGTTCAGATCACAAAGCGTCAGAAAACGGCAGACGAAAACAAAACTTGGTGGTGGTAAGGGACGAAATTCGCCCTTCCCCAACTCTACCGCAATAGGGTTAAGTTCAGATATTCCACTATCCTGATATTGATTGATCCCATATTGATCCCACAGATATTCAGATATCCTGCCATGTTACGAAATTGCATAGCTACCATACGAAACTACCATAGCTATACCATCGGTGAAAAAACCTTGGCGCAACGAAGGATTTCATTTATGAGCACTTGTGATCCCGCGCGGCATATGAATAAATTTGTATTCGGATGATATATTCGCACTGAATAGGAAAAAGTGGTATCCAGTTAAAGGGAATGCAATCCCCTTTAATTTAATCAGCCAATGCAACAGTCTGGAGCCACTCCGCAACCTAAAGGTGGTTAAATATGAAGTAAAATTATGAAACGAGGCTATGAAATTGATCGTGTCGTTCCGGGGACGGAGCATGCCTGCGCGGTGTATGCTGCGCCATCTGCCGAGTGAGGAGCGTCGACCTGCACCTCGTGACCCACCAGGCTCTGCACGCGACACCAATATTGGATTACAAAGCGGTGCGGCTCCCCAGCCGCGCATGGCCGTAGATCAGGCAACTGCAGATGGGATGGCGGGCCGTCCACGAAGAATGAGATCCGGGTACGACAGCGGACGGCGACTCGACTGACACCACGGCGTGCAGCAGTGCCCAGCTGGTGTTGATTGTCGACAACACTGACGACGCAGAACACGAGGAACATCGTGTCGAGCTGACTGGAATCGCAACCAGACTATCTTTGTCGACGTTCTCGCATCAACAGAGGTTTTGCCCAGACGGTGTTGCCGTTCAGCGTAGCCCGAGCAGCACCGCCCTTGGGGCTCTGACGTTGATTGCTGTGGCCATCTGCACGTCGCTGCGCCGAGACTCGCCTCGTGTTGCACGCTGCCCTGCTGGCAGCGCATCTGCACGACGTGATTCGACAGACTATGAAGAAGCTGGGCTGGATATACAGCACCGGTGGTAAAAGGTGTTTGAAAAGAAGTGAGTTAGGCCTAGATTTTAGGAAGGTTGGTTGCTCAGCGGACGCTGGATCAATGTTTTCGTTTAGCTCTGATCTAGTCCAGTATGCCGACGAGAGAGACGAGATGGACAGGAAAAAGAACAAATCAGTACTCACGTTACTTAGCCTCTTGGTGGATACTCGGCGAAATATACTAGTGTTTTCTGCCGTTGTTTGGCGTGCCTGGATCATACGCTTGCTCGCTTTGCGCTGTGGTGAATGTTATCAACAGATGGGTTGGTTTGTTGTGCATGTATTTACTTCAGAAAAGCGTTGCGCTGAACATGATAGCTGGTGCGGTCCACCACAGATCGATCAAATATTTTCAAATTTTACACACACTAAATTTGTACTTGCACAACAATTTGTGTACACTGTAGTCTTAAGCTCTGAACACAGCTGAACACGATTCAGCCCGATCCGACTGACGGCTTCGGAGTTATAGCCTCCAGCAGTGTTTTGAGGTTACACAACAAGGGTATCTTTGGCAATAGATATCTCATCGATAATGAGATGAAGTGTCACATATAATGCATCTTGGAGAATAAATTTTTTTAAAGAAAACATATCCGTAATAAAATATCAGCATTTATAACGTTTGACCTGGTGACCCCGTGACCTCGTGACTTCGTGACTTTCTACGACCCCTAGCCCATTGAAATTGATAAATTTAAGGGCAGAAATACAAACGGGCATGATTTGGCTACTACATAGAAAGCGTTTGGTTTTAAATATATCATATAGTCGTCCGTTCTTCATGGCTTTTTATGATTTCGCGATTTTCGGAACGGACGGATTTCGGGTAAGTTTTCTCCCATTGGTCAACTTCGAGGGATCCAGCAATGAAATATAAATTGGTAACCTAAAAACGTTTGCTTAACAAAGAATAATTAAGACGTATTCATGCAAGTCTTATAGCTTGCCTGAATAAACTTCTCAAAGTTCAATCTAAGATTTATCATTGCAAATTTTAGACACAAAACCATACCTCTGGTGATGCGGGGATCGCTCATGTTTTCAATGAAGCTTACTGATACTTCAGCACCATCTTTTAATATTCGCTTTGTATGGCGATGATCAGCACTGGCGGATCCAGGGGGGGAAAAGGGGCTTTAGCCCCCCCCCCCAATCAAATCTGGGGGGGCTAACAGTACAAATTAGCCCCCCCAACAAACACAAAAAACTAGGTAACAAGTGAAGGCTTCTCTTGTTAGCTATCCAAATCTAATAGGTTTTTGTTTCATTGAATACATGATTGTGTCATGCCTGCTTGCTTATTTATCCATTATTCCTTCTTCCTACAGCAAGAGGCAGAGCTATCGCTATACGAGTAGATATGAAGCGTCAACTTTCCATAATGGATTTATTCTCTAAAAATAGGGCAAAAGGTAAGTCCATACATGTTTTGTGCTTTCATAGTTTTCATATATGCAGGTATTTATCTTAGATGTGCTGCCCCTGTAAGAAGCCTTTCAATTAAAACATATTTTGAGTATCTGACCTTAACTATTTTAATGCAACTTATGTAATACTTTTCTTTCCTGAAAGTTGTTAGAAAAACCAGAAAGAATTAGGTACATAACTAACTATCTTTGCCCTAATAGTTATTAACCCTCGTACTCCCAGCAGATTTCACCACCACGCACCACTGGGGGGTCAATTTGACCCCACTAACTTTTGTTATACGCCATATGGAAAGTTACGGAAAACGGCATCGTTTACCTTGTTATTGAACTTCTAATATTAAATAAAAAGTTGCATTGTATGTCTGATAGTTCACGGTCCAGCTGAAGTGGAAGCAACCTAGTTTCGGGCCGCGACCGCTTCTTCAGTTGCAGCCAACGCAGCGCGGTAAAAAGTGTGAACCCCGGCTACGTTTTCATTGATAAAAACGGAACCGCAGTGTAAGATTTGAAGCTGATATTTGTACACTGATAGATACGATAGTGCTCTATAACATACGTTACGGATGTTGAATTTTTTATTAATTCGACAAACAAATTGTCAAATTGACCTCGTATCCTCGCCTTGCTCGAGGTCACACAGATCTGGACTATTTTTCAAATTGTATTTGATCAATTGCTTATCGAGAATATGCCATTGGTTTCGAGAATATGCCATTGGTTTTTCGATACCTCTTATTGGCTTTCCTACAGACAATCCTGAAAAGATGAATACAAATTTCATTTTGAGAAGCAAAATCCGAATTTAACGTCGAATATCTCGGTGAACCTAGATCACCCAAACATAAAGTTTGAACCAACACATCGGCTATTCCTAGAACGCATGCAAAGTTTCAGCCGATTATCTGTGCGTGTTCGGCACTTAGGTACTGTGGAAAAACCTCACGGCTGTTGTGCGAAAATGACCATCCCCCCCCCGTCCGGAGTGCGAGGGTTAATGTTATTACAAGAAACATTAAGATACAACATAACTTTGGCCTAGATATTCTTAATGTATATGTATAAATATATATATATATATATGCATATAGGTCTGCCTATTTAAATACAGGGTCATATTTTCAGATAACTGCATGGCTGTGATTGGCCTCAAGTCAGGAACACCATGCACGTGCAATGTGCTCCGGTGTACATCGTAACTGGCTGATACCGGCCGAAAAGACATTCCGCGTATTGATGTTGTTCAAATTCAGTCAATATTTAACTTCTTTAGACCATTGCGAATTTTCCTTTTGTAATGTACTTTTATTTATGAATATTGAATGTGTCGTGGTGCAGGTAAATGTTTATTTAATGACAGACTGAAGACTGTGGGACGCTCTCGCGATATTAACATCCTTTTGACTATATCCTGTGTCTGATTACAGTCCCTGCTCCTGATTCTGTTTCGGCTCACTTACCGGCTCCTGCCACCGATCATGCACCGGCCCCTGACTCTGCTTCGGCTCCCGTATCGGCTCCTGGTACGGAGCCCCCCCAACCAGTGACTGGATCCGCCCATTGCGCTTCCCACACCCTCCCCCCCTGGTCGACAACAACACATCGCTTCGCACCCTACCCCAGGTCATCACGTCAAACACCACGTCTACGTTGCTCCCCCCCGGTCGACGACAAACGCCCCGCCAACATCGCTTCCCACCCCCCCCCCCCCGGTTGGCAAGTCCTGGAGACCCAGTTTAGCCCCCCCCAAACCGAGCGGCTAGATCCGCCAGTGATGATCAGGATCGACACAGTGACTGCACCATCGCTTGTAGCGTTTATGCATGTCGAAAAAAATTCACAACGTCCCTTTCCACCAGGCATTTTAAAAAAAACTGAGTAGTACACTGTTCCAGCTCTGCCAAGCCTCCTATCGTTTCCTCCCCCATGTCAACCCCTCTGTTGTCCGTCGTCATCAACGCCGGGGCTTTATCTCCCTTGGAACCGCTACCAGGCTCGGGAGTATTGAGCTATGTACGGATGGGGAGTACGGATATATGTATGGAGTACGGATCGAGTGGGAGGGAAGGGACACGCGAGACAAACACCTCGGCTTTTATTTGCCTTTAACACATAGTCGTCAGCAGTCCACAGAGACGCAATGCTTTTTCTTCAGCACAAAATGATGAACCTGCTTAACACTTGATCGCTGACACCAAGTGATCCTCATGTTTGTGATAGGTACCTACCTACCGCGCCAGATTTAATATGTATGTAATAGAACCTGATTTAATAGGGTCTGGTTGCGCTGTTTCCATGTTTGATGTTATTCATTACATGTCAGTTGTTTCGAAATACAACTGCGTCGCTACGCGTAGATAAACCCATGGGTGACCTATCGGTAATTGGTGACCTTGAAATTCGTGATGCTTGTTAAGGGAAACTATATGATCTACATTAAAAAGGCACGAATGTTTTTTTTCTTAGGAAAGCGTTTTCCAATCATGTGTCCGTATGTCATGGTTCTGCCTCATGTAGCTTTCCAATGGAATACAATTTACCCGAAATCCGTCCTACCCGGAAAACGCAAAATCGGAAAAGGTCATGAAGAGCGGGCGGCCATATCGGATACTTATAAGAAGAACGCTTTTTATTTTTTGTTTGGTAAGCGAAATAATGCCCACTTTTATTTCCGCCGTCAAATTTGACAATTTTAATGGGCTAGGGGTCACAGGAGGTCACAAGTTCACGAGGTCATGAGGTCGCGACGTCAAATGTAGGGAATATTGATATTTTATTTCGGGAATGCTTCAGTTGGTCCTTTTTCTTTGGAAACATTTGCCACCCTTTCTGCTTATTATTGATGAGATTCCATCGTTAAACCAACCCATGTTATTTGATCTAAAAATAATTCCGGAGGCTACAACTGAAAACCCGTTGGCCGAATCCCGTTGAAATTTGCAAAGCCGTATTCAGAGCCAAAGACTACCCTGTGAACAAATTTTTGTCTGAATCAAAATGTATGGGGTGAAGTGCGTTGGTCGATCTGTCGTAGAACGCACCAGCTACATTGACATTGACGGCAGTAAGCTCTGGGTCAAAATTTTGCCGTTGAACTGGAATTCATGGATTAGGTGGTGGGGCCAGGGTTCACGCAACAAGCTCTGCTTAGCAAGAGGACGCTGGCTCATGAAGCAAGAATTCGGACAAAAATTGATATATACTTCATATTGATATTTACCTTTACGTTTATAGACCCAATACAAACAGCATTATCATATAGGGCGTGTTATAATTAGACATATTTATTAATGAATCAACTTTGCCTTGTATCTATGTTCCAGTCCAGAACGCAAAATCGTCAACACCATCTAATATTGATCATTGGATTATCCATTGACCAGGTTATAGCATCACTCCTCTCTCATAATCCCATTCTTGTGCTAAAAAAAGTGGCTGCTTACACAATAGATACAAAAACTTGTTGGCTGCTGCTCCATTGGTAGCAGCATTGCGATGCTCTAAGCACCTGGTTCTTGTAATTGTTGCAGCTTATAGCAAAAGCTCTTCATGGCAAGGGAAGGGTGCAAGGTAACCACGCAAAACTGGAAAGTTGAAAATAAAAATATGTTCAGCCTCCCTAAGAGTACCTACTGTAAACAGCAATCATGAAGGAAGCACCAGCGAACATGGAATGGTGACAACAGACCGACTCTCTCGTAAATGTTCGATTTCCCCATAACATGGTGACTAATGTTCAATATAAAAGAATGGGGTCATCAACAGTGGTGGACTCCTCACAAAAATGGTGTGGCTAATAACTTCCTTCTAGCTATATGCCAGTTTCGATATGCTGCGAAGTGTTTATGGTTTTGGTATGCTGTATGTCACAAAGTGCACCACCTTGCATGATTGCTATCTTTGGTCAACATTTAATAACTTGTATTATTGTAGTGCATGGGAAGAAACTGCAAAGTGTACTTACCTCAATTATCGAACATGCTCATCAGTTTTGTATTCCCCAATGGTCTGATGGTTCCATGCACCAAACATGCTTGGTGTAATCATGGTTTAACAATGCTGTCGGCTGTGTTGATTGCTCTAATTTCTTGTCCGTGGCATCTTACTGGGAATTGTAATAATTTTAACAGTAATCTGAGTTTGTCAGGTATGAATGAACGGAGTATGTGGTTCATCGAAGCCTACGTCATGCTTGACTGAAAGGCCGTTGTACCATTATGCGTGTCTGCGCTCCAGTAACTATCGTAATAATGCATTGCAATATTCCATAAACCATCTGACCGTATGATATCTATCCACCAGAACAGAACAAGGTTCCTTTTTGCCACTGCATCAATACAAAATTAAATGTTATTTCATCCTACCTGACACAGCATCCGTTTCAACATGTAACAGCCTGGCGATGTCTGATATTTTGTAGGTGACATGCTGGACACTTTGTTCACCTTTGGGAAGAGATCAGCATTCATCTCTGAATCTGACATGGTAGGCAATGCAAACACCTACACACACCTACACATACCGACTTTAAATTATCTATATTTCCATATTTATATATATATATATATATATATTTATATATATATATATATATATCTATATGTATATATATACATATATATATATATATATATATATATATATATATATATATATATATATATATATATATATATATATATATATATATATATATATATATATATATATATATATATATATATATATATATATATATATATATATATATATATATATATATATATATATATATATATATATATATATATATATATATATATATATATATATATATATATATATATATATATATATATATATATATATATATATATATATATATATATATATATATGACGAAAGACCCACCATACCCGCTCTTTTTGCTGCTAAATTATCGACAAAAATTAATTAATTAGTGCATGTACAGATTGGTCATAATTGGTCAGCCAGGTGACATGACAATTACCTTGGAGAATCATCTGGAAAAATGAATGTGTGCGTAGATGAATTGGTGAGTAGATAGTAGCAGTTGTGATCTACGGAAATAACGATGGACATGATCGGTATGTAATCGATGTTGACTCAAGGTCGGGTTCCCACCCAATTGCAGCTGAGGGGGAGACACGAGTGAGCTTTTCCCGACGAAAAAAACAAACCTCACGCTTCGTCAATTCGGCTCAGATCGACCGCAACGCCATTAGGATGTTTAAGGGATACGATGAGATGCACATTTTGTTCCAGCGTCTCTAGAGTCCCACTCTGCTTACTCATAATTAGCTATGCTTCTTAAATGAATGTTGCTAACCAGCTTTTAACACGACGTCTGTTTTGAATTGCTCCCAATTCTCGCTCCAATAAGTAATCTCTCGGCGGCACTGTCAGCAACAGTACATCCCGCCACGCCGCTGATACCCGCTGACAAGTCTCGACAAGTTTCTCGATAAAGGGCAGTGTTGAGGGTCCACAATTTATCTGCCGACGATGGTATGTCTGATCCTGTGCCTGCAGCACGGGAATCCCCGGTAGCCTGCTTCTTGCCTTTATTCGTCTAATGACATTAATGGCGCCTTATAGTGACGACCCACCGTGACCCGTCGAACCAGTCATGACCTCGGGCGACCGGTGACGCTCCGTCATGACCATCGGTGACCATCCGTGACCAGCCATGACCATGGGCGACCGGTGACGCGCCGCTGTAACTCGCCGTGACCATTCATGGCATCCATAACCATTCGTGACCCATCATGACACCAGGAGACAGCCAACGATCGGGTAGCAACCCGCCGTGATCGGCCGTGGTGCGCCGTGACCCGTCCTGACCCCAGACCACCGGTGACGCGCCGTCGTGACCGACCGTGACCCGGCGTGGCGGCTGCAGGCGCGCTACGACTGTGCCAGCTGGCCGTCCCTTCACGTCAGCTGGGCGGTTTACTGGTGGCTAGCGCGGCGCGACACAGTCAGTCTGGACCAGTCGCCGACTGACTGTGACGACTCGCGTCCATCGTCACGCCGCCGCCGCCAGCACCGTCGCTGTGGCGTGAGTCACGGTCGGATGTACCGCTCCGGAGCTACACGCGGCATCTCGGCCGGCTTAGTGACAGCACGATGGCGCCGGCCGCCAATGCTGGAGGCAATGCTGGAGGCTGGAGGAAGTGCTGGAGGCCGTAGCAGCGATCACTTCCACTCCGAGCGCCAAGTACCGACAGTCTCGGGGGCTGCGTTTTCGGCTTGGTCAAAGTTTTTGAATAAATCCAGCGGCTCGAAAGCGGAAGTTGTTGCTCATTTAGTATGCTTTACGGAACCAGACAATTTTGGGCATTGATTCGCTACCTCTTTGCAGCCAAGGTTGAATCCAGCCATGTCTGTGTGCTTTTCGTTTCATACTTGCATTTTAATGCGTATTTTGAATGACAAGTGCTATGAGTGCGAAGGCTCGCCATTTTTCGATAAATTCGTTTTAGTGATACTTCAAGACTCCTTTTTACAGCCAAAAGACGTAGGTTAGATTATGTAGTCAGTCATAGACATCCATTGATTTGATATTAAGAATTCTGCATGGAAGCAACATCTGCTTGACATTTGCGCTAAAGTGGCATACATATGGATAACCTGTATATGCTTGCATTATATGCAGTTCCTGTTGTTGGGGAACTAGAAAAGAACCTGATAATTATGCGAAGAATAATGGCAGGCTTGCAACGAAATATGAGGTGAAGATAGCTGATTCAATCGATAAGAAAGCTAAAAGTGAGAACATGCGGCAATCCTTTGATAAGTTACTCTCAGCTGAAGGCCTGCTGTCAACAGCTTCTCCACCACTGTTCGTCGAAATAAACGCTAATGCTCCGTTGACGTTCATTGCCTAGTTCTTTGCGTTACTATATACCTACTTAGTGCCGAGATTACTTCCCCGATTCCACTTAATATATGACAAGATTGAGCATGCGGTATGAGCATGGAGTGCTATTGTGTACCCATAAATGTATTTTATCTACTCTTGAGTCATTATATGCGGATCTAGAAACGCATACTTGATATAAAAAGTAGTTAATGTTCGTTTTGGATTGCAAATGAAAAACCTTCAACGCTTTCCGCTCATCTATATGCTTCTCTGCATGTCTGTATGAACTGCATGCACTATTTACACCAAATGCATGATGCACAACACAATCCATGTTATGCTTCGACAACAAAGCATAACATTGCAGTCACTCGGTGCAATTTTACTCCTCCACTTTCCGAGACTTGCCTAACTAGCATGTGAAGTACTGTACTCATTAATGGGCGAATCAAGATCTATTGAGAACCATGGATATGATGTATGATAGCCTCAGCCTTGGATATTATCCATGATTTTTTGCTGTACTTTCTGATTTTCAAAGCCCTAAACTTTTATGATAATCTGATACAGGGTCTTGGAATCGTGATCATAGTCAGCTACTTACGATCTAAAGTTCCATACTAAAGTTCTAAAGTTCCGGATCCAACAGAGCAAAAGCTAACTTATTACGGATCGCAACAAAGCCTTAGGTAACTTTCGTGAAAAGCTAGCACTACCCATGCGAGGCTGCTTTTTGACCCTCACTGCCCGGATCTACCCCAAACCGAAATTTCTATGTACATATCGTGACTTGGTCCGTTTTACGTAGCCAAGTCCCAATGAAATGTATGCATCACGACCCGGCTATTGAGTACCTGAAGGCGCTGTGGGAGCAAGTAAACGAGAGACTGTGCGTCAGCGACCACGGATCAAATTTACACGCTGTGCACGGATTTGTTCCTGAATTTTTCGAACGTTATTCATGACATGCTCCTACCCATCTGGACCTCCACATATTACCACCTTGGCCTGCCAACATGCACATGAACATAATGCATATGCCTGACATGCATTATGCATGGGATGGGTGCAGCAAGAGTAAGAAGAAGGTTGAGAATGGTGGTGACGACAGTACGTCTTACCTGTTGAAATCTGATGAAAATAGGTAGGCCTCTAAGCATGTGAATTGTGTCCCATCGTAATCCGAACCACTTTCAGGACATACCAGTGCAATGCTATTGGATTCTCAGTCTTCCCATCCAGCACATTTCTCGTCAGAAACAGCAGGAAGTTTCTCCGCTTTGGAAAGTTTTGGAAAATTACTGCCTACCTCATTGCATACCATGCGGCGTTATATTTTCTTTGGGGAGGCGGGATGGATTTGAGACGGGCTGACGAGCTTATCGTTTCCATGACAGATTCCGTCGACTCAGTTTCCAATGGTTGTGGAAATGAAAGATTTAGTAGGAGGGAATATAGAAGTCAAGATAGGTGCATCTATTGCAGCTGTATTGGTTACCTCGTGTGACATGTCCCCTCGCTGATTGTGTGATTCATCACGTTGAGTAATTAAACTAATACAGTCGGTACTAACACAGTAGTTTCGAGCCCTTACCAGCGTAGCCTTACAGCTACAGAGCTACAGAGCTGGGCAACACGCGTTTGTTCATTTGCAAGACAATTGAAGTTAGAACGTGTAATTATTATTTCCTTTCAAGCGCATCAGAACACAATGATGTAGCTTTTATCACACATCGGCTTGTACAGTCGGTCACGAAAGTATCTTCCAGTATAACTGTATTATAGCTGGTCACTAGGAACGTAGACTGTGCCGCTTCACAGCAATTATTGGCAGGAAATACTGCGCCGCTTCACAGTTAGGCGTTACGTGACAGTCTACCAGGCTGTCCACGGGCCAGTGTCCAAATACATAAATTGACGTTTGCGGTCGTCACGTGACCATTTGCGCTGAAGCCATGAAGTGAGAGACACGGGTGGGCTTATGCTGTTCATGCTTTGCATGCCTCAGTCGGACAAACAACATTGAGCAGGCTACCACCTGACTTCCGTCTACAAGAGACAATTGATCGCTATGGATTTATAACTTCAGCAACACAGAATGAGCTGGAAAGACTGCAATGAGCTCGGTTGGGAATGGCGTGTCGAAACGGGATGAGAGGTTTATTATGCCAACGAAGCATTCTCTTGTCCAAAAATAATTATATAATTCCCAACTTTTAAATTTGCTTGCTTAATTCAGATTGATTGCCAAATCGATTAATTACTTGCCTGAATTACACCTGTTTCACTGAAGATGCCATGTTGTTGGGTTAACGTCATGTGTAGTACGGTACATATTATTATATTGTTGGATGCATTGTGCATTGTGTGGAAGGCGAGACATTCAGATTTCTGTGCAGGTAAAACATTTCTTCATACGGATACCATCCAGCGTAATTGGCAATCAGAAGCTTTTGGTTTATACTGCTTCAACACGAAATGCAACCGGCCCAGCTGTCATTCTTTGTGTGAAACCACTTTTGATTATTTGAAGATGAAGCAATGCCAAGTCATATAATATTTTGTATGCTGCATTGCCCATGAGCAGCATAAATAACGCCCCATGAGGCCAGTGGTATGCACTTTCCAGGACCAAGGTTTTTTTTTTTTTTTCATACGAAGTCGATAGTGTACAGTTCAGTGTGACAGGAATTTCTGGAATGTATGTTTGGCCAAAGCTGACTACCGGCTTTAGTGTCGTACTTCTGAGAACTGTTGGGAATAATGACCAATTAATTTGCATGAAATGGGATCGTTTACCAGATCAAGTGGGATTTATACATCAACGGTGTGTGTGTGTGTGTGTGTGTGTGCGTGTGTGTGTGCGTGTGTGGATGAGTACATGTATGTGTATGTGTGTGTGTGTGTGTGTGTGTGTGTGTGCGTGTATATTCCGTCATACCACATCTTGAAAGTTAACTTTTATTTGAAAGGTATAAGTAAAACACATTAAAACAATTGTGATGTAGAACATTGAAAAGATGCTGCTAACTGAAGTGATTCTGTCCTTTTGCTCCAGACATCCTAATATGACCCGCCACCACCATATGTTGGGTTTTCTGGAGTTGCGGCGGTCAACTTGCTGCAGAGCGAGCCGAAGCTTCCAACGACTTCACACCACCAACGAAGGCAAATTTGCATATTGAAATGCCATATTCTATGTATTTTAACGATTATGCTCCCCTTCTTGCTGATGTTGCAGTGAACACATCCATACAGATATACACACACTCTACATACAAGGCAAATACTCCCTTCTCAGCATCCTTCCGGATCGATCTTGTTCAAGCGCCTGCTCTCCGATTTCCGTCTTCAGCACATCGTGCACAGGGTAGCCATCCCGACTTTGTGGTCCAGTGAACAGACGACTTCCCCGGTGGCGCCATGCGACAACTTGCGTGCCCTCAGGGCATGCCACCACACCGAAAGAACTGTTGACTCTCTAGTTACTGTCATCTCCCGCACAGGAGCCGGCAGAGGAAATGTGTGTCTGTGGTCAGACTTAATCCAAGGGTCTTCCATGCTCGAAACAGACGCATTGGCCGAAACCTGCCGCGCTGGTTAGTCCAGTTTTGCAACGTTCTGTCATTGTGCTTCATGATTGCAAGTACAGGTAGTGATTAATGGCGTCATTGGCACTGTGCTGCAGGTGACAGCACAACACGACTGTGGTTTCCATTGCCTCAATGCCGCATAGTATCATAGGATCTCATTAGATAAAATCTGAGATTCACGTACGGTCATTTAATTGAGGGCCTCATATGTAAATTGCATAGAGGGATATACTTTATAAGAACTGGTTTAGAGGGACTTGCTTACCTTTTCAAATGTAATATGTTTTGCGCCTCAGCCGGACCAAAGCTACAGATGTTTGCTTCTCAAGCACACATTGAGAGAGTAGCCTCCAGAGTACATGGTACTCCAAGTATGATATTCCAGGTGGCAATATATAATTTTTCGATATAGTGTCGGTCACAGCTTAACCCACCCTCGTGTCTGGGGTCATTTTACACCCCCCGAGGTTTTCCGCTGACAGTGAAGAAACGGTGCGCGGCAGCACGTCGAAATTTGACATACATTTCTCCATATAAATTTGACATGTGTGAAAATGTTGAGGTCAGGTCATGTACGACCACCGAGTGATTCAATGTCAAGTGAGGTTACCTCAAGAAAATTTAACCAGTCGTCACGCTTTAACAGATAAAGATATTTAATTAAACTTTCAGAGTTTGCTTTAAACTTAGCGTTACGCGACAGCGTTACAGTATTACAGCGTGACAGCGATAGTCTTTATGGATGGAACAAAATGCACCAGAAGAATTTTTGATTTTCGTTTCGTTTCTGGTGACTGATTTGTTCTGCATATTTGCCCATTTGGGATCAAATCGATAATTCTGGCTAAAGGAAGCGCTTTTTACGAGGGAAAGTTGACTTAAAACAACATCTCTCGATGAACTCTACCGATTAGAAGAATAAAAATTGAGGAGTATTGAAAACTCATAATGCAACAAATTTCCAAAATTGTAACTGTTGAATTTTTGGTGAGCAAACATTTTGGGGCCATGGTCCATTTCGTCTTCCTTTTCTGATTCCCAATAATTTTCGGTTTTAACATCTACCCCAATATGAACCCCCAGAACTCAAAACACGACATCAGTCTTAATCCACTACACTCCCCCCTCCGAGTGACGTCACTTCTTGAGGGATAATATTTGTGGCCGGTTTTTGGTCCAACTCGTCGAGTGCTTTCCGATGACACCATTTTCGCCTTCGTGCTACGCTTAGTCTGGAGATTAGAGGGGGCTTAATAATGCCCCCCCCCCCCCGAGGAGGGGTGTGAGGATCTGACCGGGAAGACAAAGTCGGAAAGGGTTAAACAATCTCCCTCTTCACTCCGGGTATCAACCCAGCCCCGGTATGCCCGGGGATCCCCGCCCCCTCCGGAGGGCGGTGGACGCCGGCCCCGCCCTGGAGCCCTGGCCCCGCCACCACGAGATCCCCTGACGGGGAATATTTTGTGATAGTAACCAGGAAGGAGGCGTCCCGGGACCGCACGTCGCCCTTCGCCGAAGCAAAGGAACTGGATAGGTGAACTTGGGGGGGTAGTGTCGGCCCGAACTATCAGGTCGGGCGCACTACTGGTAAGAGTCCGTGACCCAAGCCAGACCAGGGCCCTCCTCCAGCTCAGCCATTTCCTGGCCTTCCCTGTTCAGGTGGTCGTCACCGACCGCCTCAACAACTCGTTTGTGACGGTGTACGCCCCGGACCTAGTACACCTCCCAGAGGAGGAGCTCCTGGGGGAACTGACCCCGCAGGGGGTATGCGAAGTCGTACGACTTGGTCGCCCCTCCGCCTCAACCCCGAGCCCGCTGCTCAATTTGGGGTATAGGTCGCTGGCCCCGCCGACGCACCTCCACGCAGGGTACCTGCGGTATCCTTGCCGCCCGTGGACCCCACCGCCCAAACACTGCGGGTTTTGCCAGCGGTATGGCCACCACAGCGGGGTCTGCCGCGCCCACAACCCGGTGTGCGGCCACTGCGCGACGCCCCCTCAGGACCGCCCCTATCCCTCCGTCTCCCCATATCTGCCCTCACAGGACAGCCCTGACCACCTTCGCCCCCTCAAGATCCCCCCAGGGCCCAGAGCAGACAGGAACACCAGAGTCGTCCGACTAGCTATGAATCGGACGACTCTGTCTCACCATTACCGCCACTCACGCGGCCGCGGGAACGTGATCATCGCCCTTAATTCAGACACCCACCACTGAATTCTTGCTCCAATGGAATACGAGGTCACTCATATCCCATTGGGCAGAATTCAAGGAATATATCATCAAAAATAAACCATCGATTGCCGTCGTCCAGGAGACCCGATGGCGCTACAATGATCCATATAATTGTAATCTCTTTGTTTGTACCCTCTATACCCACAACAGAAATTACACACCCCGCGACGGCGGGGTTGCCTTATTTTTTCAGACACCCTCGTCCATCGTCAGATCAACATTTTCAGTAATCTAAATTGCATTGCCGTTTCTGTCCAAATCGCACAACTAGAGCTCACTGTATTCTCTTTTTATCTTCCCCCTTCTCCTACGCTATCCTTAGCTTCTGTGACCAACTCCTTCGGTTTTCTTCCACACCCCTGCATGGTGCTGGGCGACCTTAACGCCCACCACTAGGCATGGGGCTGTCACACCACGTCTCCTCGCGGACACCACATTGAAACACTTCTCAACACCCACAACATGGTCTTTTTAAAAGACCAAACACCCACCCACAATACAGACATTGTCTCGTTCCGTCCATTTGCCATAGATCTCTCTTTGGATTCGGCCTCCGTCTCACCCCACTTTTCTTGGCACGTACAACCCGGCCCCCTTTTTAGCGATCACTGTCCCATTCATATCATACTTGAACGCTCAGCCAAGTCTAGAGATTACTCATTTTTACCCCGCTGAAACGTTCGCAAAGCGAAATGGCCATCTTTCTCCCAGGAAATTGATACTGTCTTCCCTCCTTACTCTCACCCACGAATTTCAGCATTTCTTAATACCATATTACTTGCGGCAGAAAAACATGTCCCCCACACTCTTCGTTCCCCCGGCCGTAACCACGTGCCGTGGTGGAACGAGTGTTAAAGCGCCATCGCCCTACGGCGGCGGGGTGAGCGGAAATTTCGCAAAAATCTCACCCCACAAAACATGTTAGAAGCTAGCCGGCGCTTTATGCAGCTGGCAACTTTATTCAAACTCATTCAATCGTTTTGCCCCATTCGGCAAAACTTGGACCCAAATTCGCTCCTTCTCAAATGGCAGATCACCACACAGCGGATTCCCACAACTGACAATTAACCAACGCCACATCACAGAACCTTCAGACGTCGCGGAACGGTTGGCCACCTATTACGCTGATAATTCCTCAAATGCACAATACTCGCAACACACCGTCGATTTCCTACGCAACACTCTCGCCACCTGCAACTTTATCTCGGACAACACTGAACCATGTAATGCCCCCTTTACTCTCTATGAACTAAATTTATCCCTCTCCAAAGTAACCAACACTGCGGCTGGTCCCGACCGATTGGCATACCCCTTCTTCCAAAACCTATCCGACTCAGGAAAAGACAACCTCTTTTCGGCACTAAATCAACTATGGACCGACGGCACCTTTCCCCCTTCTTGGTCCACTAGCACTATCATTCCTATCGCTAAACCTTGGAAACCTCGCGACCTCCCCTCGAGCTATCGACCCATCTCTCTCATTAGTTGTGCCTATAAAATTTTTGAGCTAGTGGTCAATGGACGAATCAGAGTCTACCTCGAAAACAACGAAATTCTCTCTCCTTTCAAAGCGGCTTTCGACCCAGACGCAGCACTGCCGACAACCTCATCCAAATTGTTGACTATACAGCGCGGTTTCATGAAAAAAATTGAAACCGTCGCACTTTTTCTCGACTGAAAATCCGCATTCAAAAAAAGTACACAGTTCTGCCCTTCGAATCAAATTACACCGTATTGGCATCTGGGGCAAAATGGCCACATTTCTCACCAACTTTCTCGCTAGCAGGACATTCACCGTCCGCTGCGGCAACATCCACTCTCGGCCCCGAAAACTCCATCAAGGCGTCACACAAGGCAGCGTGTTATCCTCCACCCTCTTTCTCATCGTGATCAATGATGCTCTTGCTGACCTCTACAAAATTGCCCTCTCTCTCTAAAATACTCCATTTACGCCGACGATTTGGCCATCTGGTGGACACACCCATCGGCAGACATAGCAAATTATGTCATGCAGTGCGCCATGGATCAAATTGATTCTTGGTGCTCTCTCCGGGGACTGCAAATCTCCCCCGCTACATCCATCACAATGCTTTTCACCCGGCTCCACTCGTACATCCCACCTCTTACACCGCTCCGCTATCGCGACCAAATTATCCCTCACCAAACCACCTTCGCCTATCTTGGCATTGTACTAGACAAAAGTCTTTGTTTCGGCCCCCATATTGCTTATCTAAAACAACGTTGTGCAAAACGGCTAAATATCCTGCGCTGCATCTCCGGTCGCGACTGGGGTGCAGACCGGGCTACCCTCAACGCAATGTATATTGCTCTGATTCGCTCAATCCTGGAATACAATGCGTTTATCTTCGATCATATAACTCATACACACATCGCAACACTTGGACGCATACAGAACCACGCACTACGCCTCACTACCGGAGCACACTGCACCACTCCCATCACTAGTCTCCGGGCTGAGGCCAGCCTCGCTAGCTTACAACACCGCAGAACACTCCAACTAGTCCGATACTACTTTCGAACCACAACACAGCACAACCACCCTACCAGTCTCGTACTCTGTAACCCTCCCGTTCGGCGTACATATACTATAAACAAACACAATATTGCCAGACATCTTAACCATGTCCTTATTTTCGCACTCAAATTCCCCGAGATAACCCCCGGCAGGTTGCGTCCCCTACTCCAGTTTTGGCACGTGAAACACCCCAGGCTTGAATATCTCTTCCGGCAAAACAAAGAATTACTTTCCCCCATCGAAACTCCACTAACATTTTTCGAACATCAAGCAGTCCACCCCTAGTACACATACTTCTACACTGACGGCTCCCGTACCATAGACGGTACGGGAGCCGCCTGGTGCGGTGGGCCGAACTTTGGCCAAACAAAATTAACACCACACCACTCGGTTTACACGACAGAGTTAGTGGCAATCCTAACCTATCTACAACACATTATTCAACACAGCATCACCACGCCCACCATCATCTGCACTGACTCACGTTCATCCATTGACGCTCTCGCAGCCATACACAACACCTCACACACCACACTCCACGCTATCCGACAACTCTACCACACCCATCATGCTCACCTCCAACTGACGTTGCTTTGGGTCCCTGGCCACATGGGGATACCGGACAACGAGCGGGCTCCCCGCGTGAGCCCGGAGCGAGCTCGACGAGCTCGCTCGTCGAGCGATCGACCTCCCACCCGCCCCCAACCTCCCGGTGCCTCCCGGTGACCTTTTGTCCCTCATAAACCAGTTAGTTATAAAATATCTACAGGCAGCCTGGAACCACAACATCACACACTTACATCACATTAAACCCTTTCTCGCCAAATGGTCCTCTTCCCGACAACACACGCGCACACGAGATCCTCCTTGCCGGCTCCGACTCGGACACACAACACTCACCCACGATTTCCTCCTCCGCCAACTCCGCCGCGCTCCGGCATGCCAAAGGTGTGACATGCATAACTCTGTTGAACTCTGTTGTTGACATGCTTATCTGCCCTGCATACCAATTACAACGTCGCCACCTTCTTTCTTACATTGCCCAACATCGACTTCTACTTTCGCCGCAAAGCCTTCTCGGTGACAAGCACCCGGAGCTTCTTGAGATACTATTTACCTTTATACACAGCCAGTGGCGTCGCCACGAAATTCTTCCAGGGGGGGGGGGGCAATGTTGAAAGGGGTCCTCCTGCTTCCCGAAAGGGACCTCCACTGTGTTAGGGCCTCCTATTGTTTCTTATGCTCTTACTATGGTTCCAGAATGGGAAACATGATTTCATATTAATGTCTTGTTTGTTCTTGGCAAGGTGCATCATTTACACAAAACGCAATAGCAAAAATCTTCTTTTTTCGCTGAGAACTGAGCCATACCAGGGCATAAATATGTAATAGGTGGATAAATACCTAAGTGCCAAAACAAACCAATGTCTTAATGCTTTCTCGACCAGAAAAATCTTCCCGCTGACCTCTAGATTGCAGCGAGCTGGCGGGGCTGGTGCTCAGCATATCTTAAAGATATCTCCCATTGATCAACCCACTTCTATGTCCACCAAGTCTAATTGAATATAGCTATATTCATCACTACTGTTAGTCGTCCCCACCAGCTTTATGTCATAAGCAAGCCTAAACGATCATATGTCATTCCCAGGACGACAATTTCGCGAAGGTGCCAACGATAAATGGAATTGGTTTTCTGATCGACATTTATTTATTTATTTATTTTTGAACTTCTTGGGATTTATTGATTTTTATAACATTTGGTGCTGGCTGCAAGGCACCTGGCACACAAGCTAAAATAATGAATCCTCAGTGAATTAATTAACGGCAAGAACAAGCAATGAACAACAATGCATAAGTGACAATGCAACAATAAATAAATGGCAATGCATAAATAATGCAAAACCTTCAAATTCCACGCCGTCATGCCCATGGTTTTCGCTGTGTTGTACCGTTTTGTAAATAACGTCGGTGGGAAGGTATTGAAGCTGGGAAGCTCTAATCATGCAGGCTATAATCACAGAGACAAGTTTGTAGGAAGAAAATGCATTTAAAAACATCATTCCTCCCATTTTATATGGACATCGGTGTTGTTTTGTATGCTTGTGAGGGGGAATTTGCCCCTTCAATGCTGGCTTTGCCCATGGGCATATGATTCTGAAAATAATTGGGGGACCAACGGCGTACCTATATTTTCGTTAAGGGGAGGGGCAAACGTATTTGGAGGGGGTCCACCTACCGCATTAAAAAAGACCGAAGATTTCGACCACTATTTTGTCAAAGGGGACCTTTTAAAATAAAATAATTAGTGACCAACTGAATTGTCCTGTGGAGGGGCCTAATCTACCACTATCGTTTCTGATTCGTCGGATTTCAACCCTAACTCCCCCACCCTGTTCCAAGGTTTTCTTTTGGTATCCCATGATAAGTCACCTCACACTGCTGAAATTAGACCTACACAAATCACTTTAAAATGTAAAATTTCCAAATTTCAGACATTCTAGTTCATAGCGCCCGGCCACCACGACGCCAACGTTCGTGCACGTGCACACCCATCTTGCGCATTCAGCGCATTCGCCACACTTCGTGCGATGCTACGGTTTCTGCTACGGATGCTACGGTTTCTGCTACGGATGCTACGGTTTCTGCTAGGCCTCCTACGTTTTGCTAATTGCTGCCACATGATAGACTTGCGCCATATTTGACGTGATGGAATGCTTCGTATGGGCGTTCGCTGCGAAAATTCGATTAATTAAATTCGATCATTAGTTCCCTATTTCCCACATTTTATGATGGTTAAGGAATGCGGATACCCGCTGAGCTTTGATCCACCTCATATCTTTGATTAAATATCCTCCCAGATTGGCTACAGAACCGAGGCCCTGTCTCAGTGTTCTATATTTAGACCCCTTTCGTCTTTCTTCGTCTACGGATGTGTCTTAGGGCTCCAATCCATTTTTGTTAGGGTTCCAACACATTTTCGAAACCCCTGTTCGTTTTAGGGTTTTGTTGCTTTTTGTGCACCGAGTATTTTTTTTTGGTGTCGGGGCGTTTTCAAAGATCCGATGTGTGTATTTAGTGCCCGTTCTTTTTGTTCGTTTTGGGACCATGTTGATTTTTGCGGCCCCAGCCTCTTTTTCAGGTCCGTATGCGGTCGCATGGCCCCTGTGTGCCTCGAGAGCTTCAGGTGTATTATTTTTAGAGCTCCTGGTAAGTTTATTTTGGGCTGCAAAATAGGCCAGTTGCAGGGCCAGTTGCCAGTTGCATTAGGAGGGCCAGCTGCATTTTCGGCCCCCGTTATCCTCTTAGGGTCGCGCTGTGTTTATTTGGGGCTTCTGACGCACATTTGTGGTGCCCAGTACGATTTTGGGGCTTCGGTGGGTGCGATTTTTATGGGTTCCAGCGCGACTTATCGCTCCCAGGCACGTGGTTCCGGGGACCCAACGCCAGTTTACTGGGCTCAACGCTTTTTTGTGGATCTCTTCTGAATTGATTTTTAAAGTCCGAATCCCGGCCTGATTTTTCGAGCCGCGGCGCCATGTTTTTGTATCTCACCTCGATTCTTCGAGCTCCGGTATGTTTTTCGGGGCCGTACGCGATTTGTGAAGCCATCTGATGATATGTGCTCCAGAGCCATTTTTCTGACCCGGACAATTTTTTGGAAACACTCCTTATTTTGAAGGGATCCGGCTTCATGTTTTTTTTCGGATACCGATGCGATTTTTGGGCTCACACTGTGCTTATGTGGGGCCATAGACGCCAATTTTTGGGAGCCCCAACGTGATTTTTTGATGCCCAGACAAAATTTTCGGACTACCGATGGGAATTGTTGGTTCCAGGTGCGATATTTGGGGGACCGGTTCGAGTTTACGAGGCACGTTGTACTTAGCTTTGGCCCGAACGCGATCTTGGCGGTTCCTGTCGCATATTTTTGGCCCTCGGAGCGAGTTTTCTGTGGCCCGCCGTATTCATTTGGAGCCCCCTGCGTGAATTCTGGTAGACCGACGCGAGTTTTGGTGGCCCCAGCGCGACTTTTGGGGTCTATGGCACCTTTCGGAGTATAAAAGCCCTCCGGGTAATACTTTTCCGGACCCGTTCTTAATTTTCTGGTGCTGGGGTCGATTCGATCGAGTCTCAGTGTGAACTTTTGGGACATCGAGTTCTTTTTTTTAAAGGTCCTTATGTTATATTTTTGGGTCCCGGTACGATTCTTCCCAGTGCGATTCTCCGAGTGCGAGGTCTCCCAGTGCGATTTTTTTCGGTGCCATGACGAGTTTTTTTCCGGTGCCCAACGGCTTTTTGGGGGACCTTGACCCGATTTTTGAGGCCCCAGATTGACATTCCGGTTGAGAATTGATCTTGGGGGGCAGCTGCAACTTTTGGGGCTCCGGTGCGACCATTTAGGCCCTCAGTGTGATTTTGAACGGCTGCGACGCGACTTTTTTTTAGTCCAATGCAATCTTTTGTGTCCCGACGTCATTTGCTTGGATCCCTAGCGCGAGTTTTAGCGACCTCGACACTTTTTGCGGGCATTATCTGCCAAATTAGGGGCCTCCTGCCACGCCCCGTGGGCCTCCTCCTTTGTCCTGGCAAAGCCTTACACGTCATGAGGGGATCTTCAGTTTTGGAAACCTCACCTCCTTCCATACCTGCTACCACTCCAATCTTAAGGGCCTCCTTTCATTTCCTGGGAACTCCTTCCGATCTTCGGGGCCTCATTCGGGCCTGGGAACCTCCTACTCCGTCTTCAGGGACTCCTCTCGAGTCCGGCAGGGGCCTCCTTTCCTCTTCTAGAAACCTCATTTTTCAAATTAGGGAACTCCTCTCACGTCTAGGGCATCCTGCTCTGCGTTTTGATTCGATATTTGCCCATATTAAGGGTGGTATCGCATCTCCTGGTGGACTCCTCTTCTCTCCCAGGTGCCTCCTCTTCCAAATTACAAGCAACCTTTCCTATCTAAGCTGCCTTGTCATTTCCTGGGGACCTTCTTACCCGTCGTGGAGCCTTCTTTCTCGCCTGGGAGCTATCTCTCTTATCTAATGGCCTTTCTCTCCTAATTTCGGGGCCTCCTAATTCATCATGGGTCTCATTCCCAATCTTGTGTCGTCCTCTTCCGAATTAGGTGCCTCCTGCCACCTTTCTGGATCATCCGTTTCTATCTTGGTGGAACCTTTCCCGTTTTGGGGCCTGCTTTTGCGTCTCCGAAACCTCGTCTCATATCCACTGGTTTTCCCTTCCGTCTTAGGGCCTCCTCTCATTTTCTGGGGCCTCCCTTCCCGTATTGGGCCTCCTTTGCAATCCTGAGGGCCTCCTTTGCAATCCTGGGGGCCTCCTTTGCAATCCTGGGAGCCTCCGTGCCAATTGTTGGCACTCTCGTGATCTCTTGGGCCTCGTATCCTCCCCTAGGTGACTCCTTTTTCAAATTAGGGCCTTCTCTCACGTCTTGGGGGTCTCCTCACCTGTGTTTGGAGCTTCATTATCCTCTTAGCAGGGCGGATTTGCGTCATAGTTCCAAATCTTCTCTCCTAGGGTCCTCCTCTTCCAAAATATGGGCCTCATCTGGCTGGTCTCAGTGGCCTTCTCTTATTCCTGCGGAGACCTTCTTACCCATGTTAGGGCTCCCTCTTGCGTCCGGAGAAGTATCTCCTATCATTCCATATTTTCTATTGTAGGGGCCTCCTCTTCGATCTTTGGAGGCGTCGTTTTCCAAATTCAGAATATCCTGCCACCGATCGGAAGCCTTCTTGTCTAACCTGGGTGGCTTCTTGCCCGTCTCGGTGGCATCCTTTTCGTCCTGGGGGGCCTCCTCCCAATCTCTGTCCTAGGTCTCTTATAGGGACCTGATTATATTTCTCGGAGGCCTCGTTGCCAGTCTTGGGGCCTCCTTGACAGCCTGATCTTCTGTCTCGTCGACCTCCTTGCTCACCTCTTTTTCCTGTGCATTCCCGGATAGGGGCCTCCTCAAATTTCAGGGGGGGGGATCAGTCTCACGGCAGGGGGGCGACTTCCCCGCTGCCTCCCCCCCCTGTAACTTAAACATACACCTACACATACAAGGTCGGGGCTGACGCCCACGACTCGCCCTGGGCGCTGGGTCTCTGCTTCGGTTCAGGTCGCAGGTGGGCAGTGGAGCCTGTTCGTAGGCCACGTAGCTGCCCACCCTCCAAATGTCCTTCTGATTGGTATGTACGTATGTATGACTGCACATGCACCTGCATACTATGTATGTATCGGCCCTGTACGCCACGTTCCTTGATTGCCGGCGTCTCAACTTTCCTGTTTTGCTTATTTGATATAACCGGGTGCCACATAAGCCGGATTAACGTAACCCTTTCTTTAACGTAGCAAATCTCTAGCGGATGGCACTCTGCCACTGCTAAAGATTTAAAAAAAGAAGAAAGAAAGATAATCTGTGCCATTCCGTAGCTTCGCGGCGAACCTAACCTAACCTGCCAATTTACCGGAAGTTAACTTTCAAATTGAAAGTTATGAACTTTTGAAGATATGATCTTTGGAAAATATCAACACCTCCCATCCAGGCTGTTTTGAAACTAATCTTCCATGAAGGAACCAGGGGACGGGGGAGTGCGCTTCTCCGACACCACAATGCGTGTTAATATCTAAACCGTTCTCTGTCGCGCAACGGGCGATTACTGGCTGCGCTCCGCTACCACCAGACGCCGCACGACTGGATGACAGTACTGCATGCTGCGGCTAGGGTACCATCGGCAGGTGCTACCTGACCAGCTGGCGATGAGCAGTCGGTGCTGGAGTTGGTTCAGCTACGCCTCGCGCACCTTTCCGCCGTCGCCCGTCGGTGCCGTTGCGTTGGGGAGCGCATTATTAGCCCCGTCGCTCCAGCGATCCAAGATGTGTCGTGATGCTGGGCGTTCGGCCTGCGTCTCGATGACCGCTTCGCATGCTCCCAGCAGACGCGCCTCGCAAGCGCACGATTTATCGCCTGCGACTGCAGCATGGTGATGCGGGCGGTGTCTCAGGCAGTGGCACGTGGCGACAGCGCAGCCCCCTCTCCCTCGGCTGACAGTGCTCGGCC
This sequence comes from Ashinkailepas kermadecensis, assembly GCA_034440615.1. Classification (NCBI taxonomy): domain Eukaryota; kingdom Metazoa; phylum Arthropoda; class Thecostraca; family Neolepadidae; genus Ashinkailepas; species Ashinkailepas kermadecensis. Next base: position 51,076 of record JAOTOM010003259.1, read on the forward strand.
AATGCAGGCGGCGCGCCCGTCGACGTTTCGTCGCGCCACTGATCGAAGTGCCATCAATCTGAACCAGCGACGTTTGTAACAGTCACCGGCGACGTTGCTGATGGATGGGGATGGGCGGGGGACTACGGGTAGGAATAGGAATTGTGTTGGGGTGAGGTATGGTTGGGGATAAGGATGGGATTTGTGGTGAGAATGTCGATGAGGTTATAGGTGAGAATACAGGTTTTTATGGGAGGGGGGGGGGGGGGATGGAGAGGGTCTAACCTAGGATGGAGGGTAGGATGGCGATAGAGTTAGGGATGAAGGTCGGGTTGGGGTGGAAATAGAGTGGGATAACGGGTGTAGTTCGGATGATGCTAGAAATGCAGGCAGGACAGAGATATGGTCAGGAATAACAGTAGGACATGAGTGAGGTTAGGAGTGAAGATATACATAGAGTTAGGAGTGGCATGAGGACGGGGTATGGGCAGGGGCGGTCGGCCAATGTAAGGCACTATGGCAGTGCCTCACCTGAGTAGAGCTGGGAAGTATTTTCGTATGCTATTTTCGTACAAATGATGCTTCCATCCACTGGAAAATAGCAAAGTTGAAAAACTGGAAGCAAATATGCATTGGTGACTGGTAATTATAGTGAAAATTGAAGTTCACATTTACATCTTAGCTTCAAAACAGCTCTATCACCGGTCGGCAAAGGCAAGCCTCTGGCAGATATCGCCATATATTGCGCTTTCGTTTCATAACAAGCGCAGGTTATGCGGCCTTTATGGAGTGGAGTCCATTCTATTCTTAGTGGAGATTGCTGTGTGAGGAACACCTTTGAGGTACATCGGGCCATGTTTTTCACAAAAATGTTCCCATTGATTCGTGAAAATAAGGGAATGTGCAGAACTGTGGGACATGAGCAAGTTACTTACCCACCCACTTAGGTAGATACGAGAAATGGCAAAAATCCAGAACCGAAAGCCCAACGAGGAAGTGTGTTAGTGACCAGTGTGCTCTTACTGGGCTTTGATGTGATGCTTAGTTAGCTCTGTAAATTACATGTATTCACAAGTGTTTCCAGGACGGACATATCAGTCCAGTCAAAAAAATCAGCCTGATTTGGAGCAAACTTGTTCTTCAATCTCAAAGTATCCGAAACCTTAGCATTTTATGAAACAGTGTTACTTTGAGCTCATGCTTAGGTAGTTAGGCACCTACTAAGTTTTCCAAATCCAAGGAATTTGAAAATTTGTGTGAATTAGTTTTTACTTGGTCGTACCAAACGACTCAAAACCAACTTTTCGGATCTGCACAATGCATGCAATTTGGGTAAATATATGGGTTCAACAAAAATGGGTTCTTCCATTGTCTTGATGCAATTTGAAATAATTTTTTTTTCTCATATCTTTGGGAAATGAAAACCATTTTTGACATGAGCACTTTAAGTTGTCCTTATATTTCAATAAGCAGTCATTTCATTAAGAAAAGAAGGTACTATTGTGCTTTAAGGTGGTAACAAGACAAGTTTTTACACACATTTGTGTCCATAAGGCAAACAAATGGGTTAGGTTTGGTTAGGTAAGATTAGTTTAGTTTTTATGTTAATTTTTTGGGTACAAATTTTCAACAAAAAATGAACATTTTGGAAATTATATTTTCTCCGAAATCAGCTGATGTTAGGTTAGGTTAGGATGGGCTATGTTTTTTTGTTTCAAAAGTTTTCATAAAATAAATTGCTCAAAATTTATATATTTTGTTTTCCTCCGAAGTGAGGTTAGTCTGGGCTAGGTTATTTTATGTTGCATTTTTATTTCGTTTCTTAAACTTTTCTTTTTATGCTATCTTACCTAACTCAAAGCCCCCTTTTTGTGTAATCTTGCTCACAACCTGAAAAGCAAGCCTTTTGCACAGAAAATGAGTGGTCACATCATCTTAGCCAACTTGATAAACATTGCATTGTAATGATAAATTCCAAGAATTCATAAAACGCCCTAAAGCACAAATTTACTGAAAAGAGCATCCAAATCAATCAAATAACATTTTAAACGACCACAGTAAAAAACGTCTTTTGTGACAATGCAGATGTAAGCTATGCCCCTCGCTTCAACAAAATATGGTAAGTATACAGAAGAAGTGTTTTGTGTGGGGCAGCATATATTGAAGAATAATGTCATATTGCAATAAAAACACAACCTAACCTAACCTGACATAACTTAACACAATCTACTGTTGCTAGATCACCTACACCTACTGATATTGGATCACCTTATCCTACTGATGTTGGATCACGTAAAATCACTACATCACTGGAGGCGTATGTATCATATCCAGCATCAATGCTAGGTGACCTGATTTCAAATAAAGAAAATCTTGCTTATATGTTATTTTCGAAAGAAGTTGCTAGGTAAGCTTGAACAAGTCCAGTCCATGCATTCTTGTTTCTGATTTGCTCCCAGGGGCTTCTATATCAATAAAAAAAACTTTGTTTGGCAAGAAAACTGATTTGATTTTCCTTAAATACCTCTTTTTGGTGTGCCATGCTTGTGTAGAATGGAAAAAACTAGTCATGCCTATATTAGGACAAATTGTTGACAGTCCATACAATATGCTTTTTTGTGTGTGTGAATAAGTAGTCATGTATCACCTATTTCCCGTAAAATACATTGCTTAATGTTTGCTTCAGTTTACCAAAGTACATGCAGAACTTAACATGACTATATGAATTGTAGTTTTTTTTTTCAAACAATTGTGATCAGAAACCTTTTATTTCAGCCAACATTATTCCTGGATCTGCCCCTGAATCTATAGAATACTTTTTGTCGCAATATATTTACATACTCACATATATATATATATATATATATATATATATATATATATATATATATATATATATATATATGTATATATATATATATATATATATATATATATATATATATATATATATATATATATTTATAGATATATATATATATATATATATATATATATATATATATATATATATATATATATATATATATATATATATATACATATATATATATATATTTATAGATATATATATAGATATATATATATAGATATATATATATATATAATATATATATATATATATATATATATATATATATATATATATATATATATATATATATATATATCTATATATATATATATATATATATATATATATATCTATATATATATGTATATCTATATATATATAGCATATATATATATATATATATATATATATATATATATATATATATATATATATATATATATATATATATATATATATATATATATATATATATATATATATATATATATATATATATATATATATATATATATATATATATATATATATATATACATATATATAAACATATATATATATATATATATATATATATATATATATATATATATATATATATATATATATATATATATATATATATATATATATATGTCTATATATATATATATATATGTTATCTCTAAGAGCCTCACAACTATCGACCAGGATATGAATATCAGGACTGAATATCAGGACCTGGACTGAATACCAGGGTGGCCAAGATTTGCAAGGAACTTGGGGTGGGGTTCTTGGATTTCTGGGGGATTTCTGGAGGAGGACTGAAATGTTTGCATTAGATGGGTTACATTTGAGCAAGAGGGGAGTTGAATTGCTCAGCAATAGTTATGAGGAGGCTCTCAATAGGAAACAGGGAAACTAGGCAGGTCATGGGGGATGTAGCTGATAAAGAGAGAAGTCTTGCAAGCAAGGGAAGGAATAGTTTATCTTGTTTTTATGTCAATGCCAGAAGTGTTAGGAACAAAATTGGGGAACTGCATGCATATATGTTGTCTGAAAAGCTAGGTTTGGTATGCATAACAGAGGCATGGGTTAATGAAAGCATTTTTGGAGACAACTTGCAAGAATTTGAATTGACAGGCTACACCATGCATCAGGGGCGTCAATTTGTATCCTTTTGCGGGGGCCATGGCCCCCAATGGTGATCTTGGCCCCCCCCAATGTTGATTTGGGCCCCCCAATAACCCATGCTATTTTTATGCTGATAAAAAGCTAAAGGAAAAAAAAAGAAGAAAAACACTGTTAGGTACATAGAAAACTTAGTTGATGTTAACCAGCACATTTTGTACTGAAAAAGAACAGATTTGGATTAGATAGTGGACTGAGTATCCAACTTTTGCTACACAATTCAAAATTATGTGCAAAAAAAAACAAAATAGCTAGATTTCCCTCCACTGTGCAAGGAAAACTTACGCCATAAAATGTTAAGATTTGCTGATGATGCATTTTAAACCAGATTGTCTTTTTTTAATGTTAAGCCACAAAACAACAATTGGATTGTCATACTGATGTTTGTACACACCACCAATGGCAAAACCACACACATGTGAGCTTAAACAGGAAAAAATCCATTCTTAATTTCCAGTCATTGTCAAACTTGCATTGTCCAGTGAACAGCAGACAATCATCCTTGAGATTGTGAATATACAAACTATAATTATCTTCAGCAGCCCACCTATCACACCATTAGCTTGATATTTACCTAGGTACCTACCTAAATGCCGAATAACAATGCATGCATTCAATATTGATATGGGGAAAACGAGAGCCGTGTGGGCAAATCTGCCAGCTTATGATGCCATGACAGAGAAAACTCAGCAAGAAGCTGCATGGCCACTGCAATATAATTGGTATTCCTAAAAGAATAAAAAAAAAGAAAGCTATGGCTCACATGACTTTTAAGCAAACCTCAGTCATCCACGACCAATGCTAAACAAGAGAAATAGCCTTGACAAGCCCAATGTCTCGTACGCCGCAAAAACACCATTATTAAACGTCGCAAAAATACCATTATTTTAAAAAGTACACCAAAGTCGCATTCAAACCTTGATGACGTCACAGGTTTTTTTCGTATATTGCAGAAATTGGTAGCATCAGGCAAGTTTCAATTTAACTGCATGGGGGAGTGACTTTTTCAGGCGTACCGGACCACAGAGGTCATTTGCGCCACCTTTTTTGAAGCGAGTACGTTACATGTCTGACTATAAAAGCGGGTGTTTGCGATCAAGGTGCAGGCATGTGGACGTTTACATAAAGGGAATTTTACGTTATAGTTTGTGTTATATTTTAGGCGCTGAAGGCGGGGCTAGGATGGGGACATCCCCTAATGTCTAGATGGCAGGGGCGTCGATTTGTATCCTTTTGTGGGGCCAGGGCCCCACCAGTGTTGATCTTGGCCCCCCAATGTTGATTTGGCCCCCCAATAACATATGCTATTTTTATGCTCATAAAAAGTTGAAGAAAAAAAGAAGAAAAACACCATGCTAGGTACATATAAAATGTAGTTGATGTTAACCAGCACATTTTGTAATAAAAAAACAGATTTGGGTTAGATAGTGGACTGATTCTCCACCTTTTGCTACAAAATTCAAAATGGTGTGCACAAAAACCAATTGTCATTGCCAAACTTGCATACAATCCAGTCCCGTGAACAACAATCAGTTATCATTGAAAGTGTGGATATACAAACTATAATTAACCTCAACAGCCCACTCATCACACTATCAGTTTGATATTTGCCTGGTACCTAGGCACCTAGGTACATGCTGCAGAAAGACTTAGAAGAGCTTGTGAAGTGGTCCAAAAATGGCAGATGAAATTAAATTTTGATAAGTGCAAAATCATGCATGTATGCAGGGGCGTCGATTTGTATCCTTTTGTGGGGCCCCACCAATGTTGATCTTGCCCCCCCAATGTTCATTTGGGCCCCCCAATAACCTATGCTATTTTATGCTGATAAGAAAGCTAAAGGGAAAAAATGAAAAACACCATGCTAAGTAGAAACATTGATGTTAACCAGCACATTTAGTACTGAATAGAAACAGATTTGGATTAGATAGTGGACTGCCTCTCCACCTTTTGCTGAAAAATTTAAAATTGTGTGCAATAACAAACAAAACAGCTGGAATTCCCTCCACTGTGGAAGTACAGCTTACATCTTTCTGGGTTGGTTGGTTGGTTATTTGGGTTTACTGGCGCATTGACTGCGTTGGTCATACAGCGCCCATACAACTTTTCTTGTTCCCACCTTAAAGCACAATAATACCCAAAAGCTTTCGAAAAAGAAATTACAACCATGTTCACAAAAAATATAATTTTGTATTCAAAATCAGCTTAGGTTAGGTTAGGCTCGGTTAGGTTTCTTTTTAAGGTTGAGAATTTTCAGAAAATAAATTAAGTGAAATTTTAATTTAGTTTAATTTTTGTTCTCAAAAGATAGGTTAGGATAGGCTAGGTTAGGTTTTGTTGCATGAAAAAAAAAATGTTTATGCGATGTTACCGAACTGAAAGCCTTTTTGGCATTATTTTGCTCACAACATGAAAAGTAAGCACAAAAAATAAGTGGGTCCAATAATCTTAGTCACCTTCATAAACATGGTATTCTGCATATTTTTCTTTGTTTTAACACGCGCCCTGGAGGGCCTCTGAGAATTACGCGCACTGGAGGGCGGGGGGGGCGGATTCCGCCCCCCCCCCTAAGATCTCGGCTCCTAGTAAAGCTGGAGGAACGAAATTCGCAGGGTGGATGGGCACGGTAGTGAACTCTATTGTGTGCAATTTTCATGACCTTGGGTCAATATCTTCAAGGTCACATGAGGTAAGATTTGCAAAATTTTCCGGTTTTGCGTGGCTGGGCTTGTCATAGTTATGGATCGCTGTGATTGTGTTTAAATGCTCAAAAATGGGCATCAATGATGTTTTGGACATTACTAATGATGCAATGCAGATGCTAGACCCAACATTTGACCTCAGGTCACCTATATAGCATCAGGTCAGTTACCTGTTCCAGTTACCGGAACCGGCCGCCCTCCCGACTGCTCCGTCGGGCAGCTCGGAGCAATCGGCTTCGTGAAGAAGGGAGTAAAGTACATGAATAAAGTATGTCAACGCAATGACAAACAGTACAAATGACAACCAGTACTGCATTTATGGCAACATTCCAGTTTTTCAAGTTTGGTTCCATTAACCTGTCATGAACTTCACCTGACTTGACCTTGGTGACCTAACATGACCTTGAGACTATACAGCATATCAATATGCATCAAACAAGTCGCCAGTGTTGCCTAGAACACTTCCCTTTTGTCAGTATACTGGAAGCGCATCAGCGCCGATTTTTTTGGTCTGGCGCTATAACATCTTTTTGACTTTAGCGGCCCGTAACTTGAAAATTTTTCGGCCGATTTCAATTTTCCTTCCTTTAAACGACGCGCCGTTCATTTCTAAGCAGGTACACTGAAAATTGCGTATATCGACCGGTAAAATCTGCAGTTATTTGCGAAAAACCGGAGGGGTGGGCGGATTTCGCCCCCCCCCTACAGTGCGCGTGCTAAAGGAAAAAAGGAACACCTTAGATTGCAAGGTTACCAAATAATTTGCAATTTTTGGGGGAAACGTTTTTGGAATTTGTTTCAAAAGTTTTCCAACTTGAAAAGCCTAAACTAACCTAACTTAACCGAACCTAACCCATTTGCTTGCTATATGGAGGCAAATGTGTGTAAAAACTTGTCTTGTTACCACCTTAAAGCACAATAATACCGATTTAGCTAGGTTAGGCTAGTTTAGTTGTTTACCTTGGAAAAATTGTTCAATTATTTTCAAAAATAAAATAAAATTGGAAGTTTTCTTTCAAAAGCAGCTGACATTAGGTTCGGGTAAGTTGGGTTCGGTTGTTCAATTTATAAAATTTTCAGAATATATATTGCTTAATTTTTGTTTCTATTTTTTCTCCAAAGCAGGGGCGTCGATTTGTATCGATAGACACTAGCGCGCATTAAATTTCACACATCGTGATGGGCGTTCCTCAGAACATCCAAAATCGTAACATGCAAATAAAAAATTCCAGTTACAGAAATTCCAGCGCCTGAAGTCTAAATTTGAGGTTACAGTGACAAATGTGACGGAGGTAAGACATCCGTGGTGCAATTGCGCGAAGTGTTTAATCCGGAGGCCAATCTCATGTGACGTCGTACTGATTCGTTTTTTGTACTTCGCACATTCTGATGTATCGCACCTTCTGATGTATCTGCTGATTGGTGTGATTTTAGATAGTGAATAAATAGCTTGCTGATATTTAATTCCCAAAGGAACAGTAGTTGAAGAAGTTGGCAGGTAAGCTTGAAAAAGTCCAGTCCATGCTTTTTTCTGATTTGTGCTCAGGGTTTCCATGTTAATATCACATAACTACCACGTTTGTCTTCAAGAAGAGCTGTTTTTAGTTTACTTTTATTAATATTTTCATTCCACTGCTCTTAGTGCCCTTTCTGCCCAGGATTGGGGCACCTAGTGTTGCATTTCCGTCCAGGGGCTGGCACACCTTTTGGTAAATTTACAGCTTAAGGTAATTTCTGATTAATTTTTTCCCATGGAATGTTTAGGGAATGTGATAAACACGATTTTGGTAAATTTGTGTTTTAAGGTGTTTTATGAATTCGTGGAATGTATCATTTCAATGCAATGTTTATGAATGTGACTCAGATGATGGGACCACTCATTTTCTATACAAATGCCTACATTTCAGGTTGTAAGCAAAATAACATGAACAAAAAGCTTTGAATTAGGTGACATCGGGTAAAGTATTTTTTTTAAAATAAAATAAATGCAACATAACCTAACCTAACCTAGCTTAACCTCCCCTTGGAGAAAAACAAAACCAAAACATCAAGTTGTAAAAATTTCAAGCAATGTATTTTTTTTACAATAAAAAAATGTAACCCAATTTAACCTAACCTAACATAAGCTGCTTTTAAAGAAAAAAGATCTATTTCTTTCAAATTTTGGAACAATTTTTGCAAAAAATGTCGATCTTAAAACACTTAAACTAATCTAACATCACCAAACATAGCCCATTTGTTTGCTTTATGGAGGCAAATGTGTAATAACTTGCCTTGTTACCACCTTAAAGCACAATAATTCTGGTTAGATTAGGTTGGGTTAGGTTTTTTCATTTGTAAAATTTCAATAAAATAAATTGCGAGATATTTTTCCAATCTTGTTTTTATAGTTGTTTTCTCCAAGGTCAGCTCAGGTTACATTAGGTTATGTTGAATTTTTAATGTATTTCTTTTAATTGCTATGTTACCTAACTCAAAGCCCATTTTTAATGTTATTTTGCTCACAACCTGGAAAGTAAGCATTTGCACAGAAACTGAGTAGTGCCATCAGCTTAGTGACATTCATAAACATTGCATTGGAAATTTAAATAGAAAAATATTAATAAAATACATATAAGCACACATTTAATGTCCTTTCCTCTGCAAATGCATGCCTTTCAATTGGGAGTAAAAAATAACACCAAAAAGGGTGTGGAGTAAGGAAATATAGCATACAAATAATGTTCAAGATGTATGATAACCTTACCTAACATAGTTCAACTTCCCATACAAGAAATTAATTGTTTTTAATTTAAATTTTCGAGGCATTTTCTCAAATATTTTCAACTTAAAAAACCTAACCTAAGCTAGCCTGAACCGTTTATTATTTTTTGTAGAAAAATAATTAACAAAAATTATTTACCAACAAATGATTTTTTTTTATAACTTACAACAAAAGCCTAACCTAACCTGACAAACCTCACCCCTTTGTATGCTTCATGGAGGTAAAATGTGTGTAAAACTTGTCTTGTGGTTACCGTAAACTGTGATAATACCTGGCTTTTTGGGTAATATTTCAGCTCATGGTACTCTCTAACTTCTTCTAATTTATTTTTTAATGCAGTGTTTGTTAATGTGCTGAACATGATGTAACCGCTCATTTCCTCTGCAGATGCACACTTTTCATTTGTGAGGAAAAATAACGTGGAAAAGGGGGCTCGGATATGAGTAATATAGGATGAAAAATAATGTTCAGATAACAAGAATGTAACACAACCTAACCTAACCTAGCCTAGACTTCCATGCAAGAAATGATTACTTTTATGCCAAATTCCCCCCCCCCCCCAATTTCTTTTTCTCGAACATTTTGAACTTAAAAAGTCTAACGTAACCTAATCTAGCTTGAACCGTTTTTGAAGATTTTTTTCATTTACTAACTTACAACAAAAGCCTAGCCTAACGCAATTAGACAAAACCTAGCTCCTTTGAATGATTCGTGGAGGTAAAAATGGGTGTAAAACATGTCTTGTGGTTACCTTAGACTGCAATAATATCTCTTTTTGTGCTACCTGGTGTACGTGATGAACCTCCATCTGCATGCTGCATGAGAGCATTGCACTTATTGGTTCACAAAGAACAATAACATTTTGAAAGTACAATATTTTCAGGAATGGAATCCTGTGCTGATAACATTCTCTGAGTTATAAATTTGCAGATCAGATCTACATCATTTGTGTTAATAAATATGAGAAATTCATAGAAATGCATACACCGGTTTGTAAACAAGACGTTATTCTGATGATTTCTGATGTATTGGAAAATGACAAATTTTCATGATGGAAGCAGGCAAAGTTAAAGTACATATATCTCAATAAGTGGTCAGTTCACTAACAAGACAGCAAATTCACTCAAATAGCACTCAAAATGCCAGGCGGCCCACTCTTTTTGCAAGTTTAAAATCGATGACAGTGCTTTCTTGAATCATGTTTAAAGCACATGAAGGAAATGTATTGCTGACACTTGTTAGGAACTGATGTGTGTAACGTTAATTAACACTTCTAATGTCCTGATGTTTGTACACAAAATATAGCTCACTATTGTAAATAGCATGGGAAGTATGATGCCATATATCATGGCTAATTTATGGTCAAACTGTTATGCAGCAGATTCCCTGTATTGTTACTTAGTTATTTGGGCTTTAGGGCACAGACCATGTTGATCACATAGCTCCCTGCACTGGTGTTAACTGATACATCAGTATGTTTGCAAATTCACTGATGAGTGAATCCATACCATTCTCACTGGGGTATAAAAGCTACATTATAACATTGTTTATACCGGGCGGCTGTGTCGGTGCATTGACGGCACGTTAAACTTTCGGTCAAAATTCTGCCGTTTAACTTGAATTAATGGATCGGATGGTGGGTCCAGGGTTCACGCAACAAGCTGTGCTTAGCAATCCGACCCTGGTTCATAAAGCCAGCCCAACAAGAACTCGGATGAAACTAATTAATAAAAAAAAATGCATATAACAGAAACCCATCTCGATTGTCCTGCTTACTCAGGACGCCATAGAAGTGAATGAAGCCAATGAAAACCATAGAAGTGAATGAAAATGTTACTTCATCCCCTGTATTGTTAATGGAAACAAGTCTCTTGAACCATATGTTATGTCCTTCACAGTGTTGCTCCATCCACCTCCAACTCCAACCCTGACCAAACTTCAGGAGCTCATCCTTCTCCAAAGCAGTGTGTTGAAGAAGGTATGTATTGTAGCATAACTACTCTGACCGGAATTCCATGGTATCCATGTTGTCTTACAATCCATCCTTGCTGATCCATGTAGCAGATGTTTGACTTTCCTCAAACTGTCTGGATAACTGGGGAGTTGAAATCACATGTGTGATGAAACAGATGAACTATTCCTGGATTCTTATGTTGCATCATTGCATGGCACAGTGACATACCGAATGGGGAGGGGGAATTGTGGGAAGTTCCCTCACCCCCCCGTCCTGATAGGTTGTGGGGCCCCCAAAAGAGTCCGCCGAGCTTAGGAAAAAAATGCGGTATGCTCCCTAAGAATTTCACTCGGTCGACCAAAAATCGCACCGGGGCTCAGAAAAATAACATTCGGGGCCCCCAAACGTAGCGCAGGGGCCCCGATAATGACGCTGGGGCCTCAAAAGTTTGCACCTGGGCCCCTGAAAATCACGTTGGGGCCGCAAACAAGTCGTGCCGGGATTCAAGAAAATCACGGCGGGGGCCACAAACGGTCGGGCCGGGGCCTCCTGAAAATCACGCCGAGACTGGGGTATTAAGAATTATCACCCGGGCCCCTGAAAATCACGCCAGAGACCTGATAGGTCCCACCGGGGCTCTAAAAGTCTCGTTGAGATCACCCAACAAATGAAGCCGGGTGAATGAAAAACAGTCCGGACACGGAAAATCAATCTGGGATCTCAACAATAGCTCCAAAAGCCCACACAACTTGTTGGGCCCCCACAAACGTGTCGTAGCCACCGCAAGGGATCCCAACAAGTGACGACTGGGCCCCAAAAATCGCACTTAGACAAAAACAAATTCACGCCGCTTCTCTTGAAAATCTCACTGGGGCCAAAACGTCGTGGCGGAGCCCCACAAGTTGCAGCTGGCTTCCCAAGTACCAATATATACCCGGAATGTCACCTTGCGGACGGAAAAATTGCGTCAAGGATCCACAAAATAAGAAGTCGTCGGACGCCGGAAAAGAAACCTGTTTGGGCACCGGAAAAAAACGCACCGAGAGCTAGAAAAATCGTACCGGGTTCCAAAAATAGCCTGCAGGGGGCTTATAAAAATAGACTTCACCACAAAAACCACAAGGAGACTCCATCGAATCGACCAGAGCACCGGAAAATTAAGAATGGGTCCCGAAAGAAAATTATCCGAAGGGCCTTTCTACTCTCGATCGTGCAATCTGCGGAAAAAAACACCTTGAGCAGCCGCAGTGGCGTACTAAATTGAAAAATTCCCCTCCCTAACGTTAGGCACCAAGGAAATACTTTCACCCATCGTCATTACCGTTCAGGTCTGCTGTGCTCTGATGCTTCATCAATGCCGGTGTGTTTTAGCCTGCATCTGATCGCTGAAGTATTTTTATTTAAGCCGGTGTGTGTTTGTTGGTGTGTGGAGTGAGGAGGAGGGTAACAGTGACGGTGATGGTGACGGTGACGATAGATCCGTGCCCACTATATGGCACTGCAGTCGCATGCTATTACTCAGAGTTGTTATGTTGGTGAGTTCGAGTCTCACCTGTCGCTACTCTTCGCCCGCGACCAATCGGCGTGAGAGATTGGCAACGCTATATGACAACGGTCGACGTGTCGTAGAACCAATGACCAACCAAGAGTTGTTATGTTGAAATGTACTGAGCACTGCTCTTTTAATTATGTGACTTAACCAGTTATTGGGCGATTTTCCCCGTCGGTGAGGATGCTAAATAAACATAAACATACACATCGTCGAATAAGAAATAAGAATTTCTGAGATCTGAAAATATAGTGGGCTAAATCCGATGAGTTTTTTTTTTGGGGGGGGGGAGGTGGTGTCTAGTGTTTTGGCACTTCGGCCCCCCAATGTTTTTCAAAAATCGACACCCCTGCCATGCATGCTTATCAAAGGAAGGCAAGGATAGGAGGAGGTATACTCTTGTATGTCAGACAAGTAATGAAATGTCATTTCATAGAGGATAGTGTACATAATGAAGGAATATAATCCTTGTGGTTAGATATCATTCTGAAGAATGGAACAAAATTTAGCATTGGGGCATTCTATAGACCTCCAGACCAGAATGAAAACATGGATAGGTTGATGAAATAAGAGATAAGCATGAGAGTGCAGGAGACAACTGTTTTGTTAGGGGAGTTCAACATAACAGGATTGGGAAGCAAAACTATAGGTCTAAAGAAATCAGGAAGAAGTTTCATGGATTGTTTTCAGGAAAATGTATTCTTTCAAATGACACATGAACCTACAAGGGAAAATGAAATATTAGATGTTGCGCTTACTAATGAGGAAAATTTTGTACACAATGTGAACATCGGAGAGACCTTGGGTAATAGTGACCACAACATTATACGCTTCTCATTGTATGTTGGGAGTGTAGGCACCAATAAGACATTTATTCCAAATTTTGCTAAAGGGAATTACAATGAGTTCAGGATCTTCCTGAATTAAATTCATTGGGAAGACTCATTGAAGGGCTTAGATGCTTATGAAATGTGGAGAATGATAAAATATGAACTATTTCAATATCAGGATAGGTTCATTCCCAATAGGCAAATTAGATTAACCAGGGCTAAGCACCCTTCGTGGCTGACCAGGGAAGTAACGCATTTACTGGAGTCAAAGAAACAGGCATTCAAGAAACTAAAATATGCCAACTCTGAGGTAAACCTCAAATCATATAAAATAGCTAGAAATAAAGTTAGGAGGTGTGTTAGAGCATCTAAAAGACTGGCTGAATTCAAATTAGATCGGGAATGTTCAGCAGGAAATGCTAAGAGATTCTTTAGTTTCTACAAATTTGAGGCTAAAAAGTGTGGTGTAGGACCACTGGAGGTAGATGGGGAATTAATGGTTGATGATTGTGATACTGTGGAATCCCTAAGCAAGCAATTCTCATCAGTCTTTACTAAAGATAATTATGGTAGAATAGAAACAACTGAATCTTATGCCATGACAGCTGATAGGTTGGAGTATCTTACAATAACTATGGAAGCTGTAGAAAAGCAGGTGCAGGATATAAAACATAATAAAGCTTCTGGACCAGATGATATATATGCTAGAGTCTTAGTAGAGTGTGCTAAAGCTTTAGCACTTCCCCTAGGTATAATTTTCAGGCGGTCTATGGAATATTCTGAAGTGCCTGAAGATTGGAGAAATGCAAATGTAGTACCAATTTTCAAAAAGGGAAGTATGAAGTGTGTAGGGAACTACAGGCCAGTCAGTTTGACCTCAATAGTTTGCAAGGTACTAGAAAATCTGGTTAAACAGAATGTTCAGATTCATCTTGATAGGCACAATCTTTTAAGGGATACTCAACATGGATTTCGATCTCGAAGGTCTTGTTTAACTAACCTTTTGGAGTTCATGGAGTATGGTATTAATGAAGTAGACAAGCAAAGCAGGATGGATGTTGTGTACTTGGACTTTAGCAAAGCTTTTGATAAAGTTCCACATGGGAGGCTAATTCATCAACTACAGCAACATGGGATTGTTGGACAAGTTATAGGGTGGATTGAAGCATGGTCGAGGGGAAGGAAACAAAGTGTAATGTTAAATGGATGTAAATCTGATTGGAAGGATGTTCTGAGTGGAGTACCACAGGGCTCTGTTCTAGGGCCACCTCTCTTTATCATCTTTGTGAATAACATTGAGGTAGGGCTGAGGAATAGTGTTGAAATTTGCTGATGACATCAAGCTGGTAGGAGTGGCAAACAGTCGTGATCCATCTATAAATATTCAACTAGACTTGGAGGACCTACAAAAGTGGGCTGATCAATGGCAGATGCCTTTCAGCTATGACAAGTGTAAGGCTATGCATCTGGGGTCTGGAGGTCAGACTTTCAGATATACAATGGGAGGGAGGGAACTGGATGTTATTGAAGAGGAAAGGGACTTAGGTGTGTTGGTTTCAAAAGACCTTAAAGCAGAAAAATAATGTAGCTCAGCTAGGAATAGGGCACTCAGAATGCTGGGACTCATTAATAGAAGTGTGATATATAAGAGCAAGGAAGTCATGAAAACTGTACTTAGCATATGTGCGACCCCACTTGGAATATTATGTACAAGCATGGAGCCCCTACCTAGAAAAAGATATACACATGTTAGAAAGAGTGCAGCGCAAAGCAACTAGACTCATCAGTGGAATAGGTAACTTAGAATATGGAGAAAGGCTTGTGGCATTAGATATGTACTCACTCAAGTATAGGAGATTAAGGGGGGACATGATTCAAATGTACAAAATTGCTAAAGGACTAGATCAGGTCAATTTGAATGGCGCTCTTCAGTTTAGAGTATCACATAGGGGTCATCAACTCAGGTTAGACAAGTTGAGGTGTAGGACAGTTAGGCGACAACAGGTCTTCAGTCAAAGGGTTCTTGATGAGTGGAATGGGCTGCCTGCTGATGTTGTGGGGGGGGGGCGAGTTCCTCATTGAATGTATTTAAAAGTAGGGTGGACAAATTTTTTAGACAGAAAAATCTTGTTTTTGAGTTCTAATTTGTGATGGATGGGGGTGAGATTTATGTTAAGAAAGTGTGCACGGCACAGACCCCTTTAAGCAGGCATGGATGCAGTTGGAAAATTATTGATAAGGCATTCAATCCACACGTGTTAAGAGAGATCAGGGGAATAGGGATGGATAGCTAGGGTTGATAGGCATTGATAGGTGTGTGGGATATTGGAGGACTGGTTTCTTCAGGATGTGGGATGGTTGGGGTGGGTCTTTTTACCAGGCTTATGGTATCTTCCGTTTACAGACTTAACTGGATGGGCCCTTGGGTCTCTTATTAAGTCTAAACGCTATTTATATAGGGTGTACCTAGCAGTGGATTCAGCACCTTCCTTCGGGATGTGATACTGATGAGATTGACTATGGTAGCACAATGGGTATCATGGGAGGAGTTTGTAATTGTTGAGTGTGTTATGGAATAGCAAGTGAATGGTGCTAGATAGGCTGGGATATATAGCTCCATAGGAACCTGAGATAATGGATTGATTGGGGTGAGAGTATGTACATTTCTAGTACCTTTTCTAGATAGGCTTAACCCAGATGGGCCCCTGTGGCTCTTATTACGCCTTAACACTTTATGACCATCATCAAGAATAAGAAATCTCACTGATAAATCTTTGAAACATAGTTTTCTTATCTATCATATCAGGACAAATTGCACGTTATCAAGAAAGGACCAGGGAGGCCAGCGCTGTTTTGGGAAGCCCGGCAGGGGCGGATATAGAGGGATCTGGAGGCATGTACCCCTCATGGAATGTGGTGCCACTCCGGCCGGGAAAAGGCTCCCCCGGGAAGGCTCAACTGCATGCTTACCTCAAAATTGTCAGCCAGAGGCACCCTTTGAGAGAAACAGCTGTGAATTTTCGGAAGCAAAGAAATAAAGTGGGGAAAATCCGAGGAAATTTTGTTCTGTACAGTCGCGATTTTTTTCTGACTCACCTCATTTGGGTGCCTCGGACCGCCCCTGGGTATGGGGTGCCGATAGGGGTAGGTTTAAGGGCGGGATTAAGGTGGAGGTGTGGATGGAGATAGAGGTGCGATTATGGATTCAGATACAGTGAATTCCTGACTGTAATTGGGTAAGTACATATTTGTTTTTATGCTTCGCGCCTGGTGCACTAGTACAAAGTGTAAATATCATATGTTCTCAGTTCCTGATTCCACTGGTCAACATTTGGTTCGTTGTAGGACATAGCCTTTTATGACATATGCATCCCTTCCCACACACACCCCCACACCCCCACACTCCCACACATCCACACACCCACATACACACCAAGACACCCACACACAAAGTTTCAATCATGGACCATGGGCCGAGAAGAAGGCTCAGACAGCGTGAATATCCAAGCCAATTTATGAGTCTATGATGATCTGCACTGTCCTGTTCAGTAGCAGTTCTTCGGAAAACTGGAATTGGCTCGACACCCATCGAAAGAGCTTGGTGCAGGTCGACCGGCACCTTGCTCATGTTCCAAGCAGCCAGCCAAGCTATCTCCGAGTGGAAAGCGCTCTGCAAGACTTGTCTTCTAGGAAGAATGACGGTGGCATGATGCTTTGTTTGGAATTGCTCATTGTCACGCCTTGATGGTCTACGGTGGATGCAAAGTGAAGGAAAACTGTATGATAAGGGCATGACGAATAGCTACTTCAGCGATTGGATGATTAGCTGGAGGCTTGTGGTCCGACGGCATTCAATTATAAATAGCTTCCTCACCAATGTTACAGGTGATGCTGGACTCTGGTACGTACAGCCTCTGGCTGCTGTTGTTTGAGACTGTTAGTTTCTGACAATATTGCAAGTGGCTGGTGCAGCCTCCGATTGGCGATGCTACAGATGACCCGTACTATGGGCGTAGTAACCGGCGGATGGGGGGGGCAGAGAAAGCAGATTGGCGATGCTACAGATGACCCGTACTATGGGCGTAGTAACCGCCGGATGGGGGAAGGGGGGCAGAGAAAGCAGATTGGCGATGCTACAGATGACCCGTACTATGGGCGTAGTAACCGGCGGATGGGGGGAGGGGCAGATAAAGCAGATTGGCGATGCTACAGATGACCCGTACTATGGGCGTAGTAACCGGCGGATGGGGGAAGGGGGGGGCAGAGAAAGCAGATTGGCGATGCTACAGATGACCCGTACTATGGGTGTAGTAACCGGCGGATGGGGAAAGGGGGGGGCAGAGAAAGCAGATTGGCGATGCTACAGATGACCCGTACTATGGGCGTAGTAACCGGCGGATGGGGAAAGGGGGGGGGGCAGAGAAAGCAGATTGGCGATGCTACAGATGACCCGTACTATGGGCGTAGTAACCGGCGGATGGGGGAAGGGGGGGCAGAGAAAGCAGATTGGCGATGCTACAGATGACCCGTACTATGGGCGTAGTAACCGGCGGATGGGGGAAGGGGGGGCAGAGAAAGCAGATTGGCGATGCTACAGATGACCCGTACTATGGGCGTAGTAACCGGTGGATGGGGGGAGGGGGGTGGGCAGAGAAAGCAGATTGGCGATGCTTCAGATGACCCGTACTATGGGCGTAGTAACCGGCGGATGGGGGAGGGGGGGGGGGGGGCAGAGAAAGCAGCGCCCTTACCCAACTTTGAGCAAGTTCAACATTGATCCCATTGGCGTTACATGGAAACAATCGACTTCAAAATGGATGATGTTACAGTAGGCTGACGCAGTCGACTGGCGATGTTGCAGGACGCTGACGCAGCCGACTGGTGATGTATCATGCTGGCACAATCTACTGGTGATGTTGCAGGAGGCTCACGCAGTCGACTGGCGATGTTGCAGACTGGTGTAGTCGACTGGCGATGTTGCAGACTGGTGTAGTCGACTGGTGATGTTGCATACAGATTGCAGTCGACTGATGATGTCGCAGGATGCTGACGCAGTTGACTGGTGATGTTGTAGGCCGGTACAGCCCTGACTACAGATATGATCGTTTCCCGCAGGGCCTCACCTGTTTTCTGGTATCGGCAATCTTCTCGGCAGTGCTGGGCATGTTCCAATTCGGCTACAACACTGGGGTCATTAATGCGCCGCAACAGGTGAGGCTATGTTCGACGTTGACAAACGTATGCCACTACGTGTCGGTTCTGCCTGCGCCAGTGGATTTGGGACAATTTCGGTTGCTTTCAAGCGCGGTACTTCTAATTGGTTTGTACTGTTACCTCTCGAACCGTGCACTACTTCTGATTGGTTTGTACTGTTACCTCTCGAACCGTGCACTACTTCTGATTGGTTTGTACTGTTACCTCTCGAACCGTGCACTACTTCTAATTGGTTTGCACTGTTACCTCTGCTTCATGCACCTTCTAAGTTTGTTCGACCACGACGGAAAAACAGCACACCCTATTGCTAGCGTGTGCTGTTTTTCCACCGCTTGTTGCAGTTGATGCAGCATTCTTTGCTGACTATGCAACGTGTAAATTTGAAGATATCATGTCATGCCACTGGCATGCGATGTGGTATGACAGAACAGGCTATTCTATTCTCCCCATAATCGCGAATTATCGGTAATTCACCTCATGTGTTTCCTCCAAATGACCAATGTTGGGTGTGATGAGGTGATGAATAACTCAGCAAACTCTTATGCACAGTGCTCGTTCTCAAGCCTATTTGCACAGGTCAAATAGGCATGCGTGGCAATCAACCTAGTAAGAGCATTTTATTCATGGGCAATTAAGCATGTTGGTTTCAAGCACTAGTTTGGACTCTGAAATCAAGTGACAACACTTCCTCATATGTGCCTTGACCAATAGGTTGAAATGTAACAACTCGTACATTCTTCCGATCCCAAGATACTGATAACTAGTATGCTGCACATATCACCCCCATATGCTGCACATACCACCCTCATATGCTGCACATATCACCCTCATATGATGCACATATCACCCTCATATGCTGCACATATCACCCTCATATGCTGCACATATCACCCTCATATGCTGCACATATCACCCTCATATGCTTCCCATATTACTCTCATATGCTGCACATATCACCTTCATATGCTGTACATATCGCCCTCATATGCTGCACATATCACCCTCGTATACTGCATATATCACCCTCACATGCTGCACATACCACCCTCATATCCTACACATATCACCCTCATATGCTGCACATACCACCATCATATGCTGGACACATCACCCTCATATGCCGCACATATCACCCTCATATGCTGCACATATCCCCCTCATATGCTGCACATAACACCCTCATATGCTGCGCATATTACCCTCATATGCTGCACATATTACCCTCATATGCTGCACATATCACCCTGATATGCTGCACATATCACCCTCATATGCTGCACATATCACTCTCACATGCTGCACATAGCACCCTCATATGCTGCACATATCACCTTCATATGCTGCACATATCACCCTCATATGCTGCACATATCACCCTCATATGCTGCACATATCACCCTCATATGCTGCACATATCACCCTTATATGCTGTACATATCACCTTATATGCTGTACATATCACCTTCATATGCTGCACATATCGCCCTCATATGCTGCACATATCACTCTCGTATGTTCCACATATCACCCTTATATGCTGCACATACCACCCTCATATGCTGCACATATCACCCTCATATGCTGCACATATCACCCTCATATACTGCACATATCACCATCATGTGCTGCACATATCACCCTCATATGCTGCACATATCATCCTCATATGTTGCACATATCATCCTCATGTGCTGCACATATCACCCTCATATGCTGCACATATCACCGTCAACTGCTGTACATATCACCCTCATATGTCGCACATATCACCTTCATATGCTGCACATATCGCCCTCATGTGCTGCAGATATCACCCTCGTATGCTGCACATATCACCCTCATATGCTGCACATACCACCCTCATATGCTGCACATATCACCCTCATATGCTGCACATATCACCCTCATATGCTGCACATATCACCCTCATATGCTGCACATATCACCCTCATATGCTTCCCATATTACTCTCATATGCTGCACATATCACCTTCATATGCTGTACATATCGCCCTCATATGCTGCACATATCACCCTCATATACTGCATATATCACCCTCACATGCTGCACATACCACCCTCATATCCTACACATATCACCCTCATATGCTGCACATACCACCATCATATGCTGGACACATCACCCTCATATGCCGCACATATCACCCTCATATGCTGCACATATCCCCCTCATATGCTGCACATAACACCCTCATATGCTGCGCATATTACCCTCATATGCTGCACATATTACCCTCATATGCTGCACATATCACCCTGATATGCTGCACATATCACCCTCATATGCTGCACATATCACTCTCACATGCTGCACATAGCACCCTCATATGCTGCACATATCACCTTCATATGCTGCACATATCACCCTCATATGCTGCACATATCACCCTCATATGCTGCACATATCACCCTCATATGCTGCACATATCACCCTTATATGCTGTACATATCACCTTATATGCTGTACATATCACCTTTATATGCTGCACATATCGCCCTCATATGCTGCACATATCACTCTCGTATGTTGCACATATCACCCTTATATGCTGCACATACCACCCTCATATGCTGCACATATCACCCTCATATGCTGCACATATCACCCTCATATACTGCACATATCACCATCATGTGCTGCACATATCACCCTCATATGCTGCACATATCATCCTCATATGTTGCACATATCATCCTCATGTGCTGCACATATCACCCTCATATGCTGCACATATCACCGTCAACTGCTGTACATATCACCCTCATATGTCGCACATATCACCTTCATATGCTGCACATATCGCCCTCATATGCTGCACATATCACCCTCGTATGCTGCACATATCACCCTCATATGCTGCACATACCACCCTCATATGCTGCACATATCACCCTCATATGCTGCACATATCACCCTCATATGCTGCACATATCACCCTCATATGCTTCACATATTACCCTCATATGCTGCACATATCACCTTCGTATGCTGCACATATCGCCCTCATATGCTGCACATATTACCCTCGTATGCTGCATATATCACCCTCATATGCTGCACATACCACCCTCATATGCTACACATATCACCCTCATATGCTGCACATATAATCCTCATATATTGCACATATCACCCTCATGTGCTGCACATATCACCCTCATATGCTGCACATATCACCGTCAACTGCTGTACATATCACCCTCATATGTCGCACATATCACCTTCATATGCTGCACATATCGCCCTCATATGCTGCACATATCACTCTCATATGATGCACATACCACCCTCATATTCTGCACATACCACCCTCATATACTTCACATATCACCCTCATATGCTGCACATATCACCCTCATATGCTGCACATATCACCCTCATATGCTGCACATATCACCCTCATATGCTGCACATATCACCCTCATATGCTGCACATATCACCCTCATATGCTGCGTATATTACCCTCATATGCTGCACATATCACCCTCATATGCTGTACATATCACCCTCATATGCTGCTGTGTTTAATCATGGAGCGACCAAGCGAGATTGTCGACTTTTGTGAACAATTCACCTTCAAGTGACATGGGACTCACCTGTCGCAACACGTAGACCACCGTTATTTCATTAAATGCCTGTAGGATTCAGTTTGGAGACTGTATGGAGGTTACAACAGCCCTCTGCACTACGCTAGATGACAGAGTGTCCGGGCGAGGCTTGGCCCGGCCGTCACTGTCCTCTTCTTTCGTATATTCAGCCATTACTGTGCGGGGCAGTTTCTTTGATTACATCCACATAGATGTGGATCTCGTGAACCAAATGTTGGATTGCTTCGGCTTTGGCACAATTCGACACTCGGTCAAATTTCAAAGCAAACATTCGACTATTTTGGGTTGTCTCCTGCGGAATTTGGAATGTGAAATGCAACCTAGCTTAAAGTCATGGGTCGCATGGCATAATCATGCTGTAGACCGAAATTGTTGGTAGTAATAAATGTACTTCAGAGAACGAAGCACATGCCAAATGAACCAAGCCAGAAAATGGATCAAGATGTACTTGGTCTGCGGTCAATGACCCTAGCTTATTAAACGGATGGGAAATGCAAATGTGAGATGCAATGGAAAGCACGGTCATTTTGTCATTCTGTCACTCTAGAATGTTTCATAGAAAAGCCACTAGAAACTTACAAAGCTATGGCGATCTAATTTTGCTTTGACGTGGTCACATTTGATTTTCCGTAAATCAATCACATCACATGCCATAAGAGTGAAAGCCTCCCAAAATGTGAAGGAAGGTTTATTTAAGAGGTACAGTAAGGTCCTTTTGACGTTTAGTTTGCTTGCACTCTAAGTAAACATAAAGCGTGCAACCCCCACCCAGTGGTGCGCTGGTTAAGTCATGTTTCCCTCCAGTATTCTTGGTCTAGTTTTGGATATATTTGCCAAAAGCCTACTTCAATATTACGTACATTATTTGTATCGGTACATCAGTGTCGCACCTGTGGCGGACGTACCCTAAAGCCCTACAAAATACGATTACACGATGATGTAGGATATGGTTGAGACCTAACTACTGCTAACTACTGCTAACTACTGCTAACTACTATGTCTCGTGAGTTACTTCGATCGGATTTCCTTAGGCGCTATGCTTACCGCAGAAAAGAGCATGACGAGAAGCCAACAAGTTACTGATTACAGCCGGGTGTCTTACTCCAACAGTGGAACTGATTACGATAAGGAATTTAGTTAGGGATGCGAACGTACCTTGGGGTAATCCTTGCAGCGAATTTGAAACTTTTAGCTTGTGTAATGAAATGACATGTGTCCCAATGAAAACAAAATGAGAGGTGCTCAAGTACTAGTGACAGGAGTTGGGCAGTTTAATCCCTGTCGTACTGTACAGTGCTAGTGACAGGAGTTGGGCAGTTTAATCCCTGGCGTACTGTACAGTACTAGTGACAGGAGTTGGGCAGTTTAATCCCTGGCGTACTGTACAGTACTAGTGACAGGAGTTGGGCAGTTTAATCCCTGGCGTACTGTACAGTACTAGTGACAGGAGTTGGGCAGTTTAATCCCTGGCGTACTGCGCTGTGACTTCGTTGGTCTATTTAACTGCGTACTGTACCGTGTACTGTACGTGCTAGTACAGGAGTTGGCCTGTCGTACTGTACAGTGCTAGTGACAGGAGTTGGGCAGTTTAATCCCTGGCGTACTGTACAGTACTAGTGACAGGAGTTGGGCAGTTTAATCCCTGGCGTACTGTACAGTACTAGTGACAGGAGTTGGGCAGTTTAATCCCTGGCGTACTGTACAGTACTAGTGACAGGAGTTGGGCAGTTTAATCCCTGTCTCGTACTGCGCAGTTGCGCTCTATTATAACTGCCCGACCATTGGTAAATGAGCCACTATGTTACACTTTGTCCTTACAGCAATAATACACTTGATACAATTCTCCGAATCAGGTACATTGCGATCGGATGCGGGGGTATTGCGACTATTTGACGGTGTGGTGGTTGCCAAGGTAACACACACCAATACGTGCTATTTATACCAGATATAATTACGATGGACGCAAGTGGAAGTGTGGCAAAATCGTTCCCATAGCTGCCGAAAATGTAGATGTTGCACTACACATAACCGGTATTGGTCTGCCACAGGTGGGCTCTCCTGCTTAGTGGTCCATCTGATGATGTTTTCAGAGCAGGGTCATGCACCGAACGCATTAGTCTACAGCTAATATCATTACATGTGTTTATTAGGTCATGCCTTTGAAAGAGTTGCGACTAGTTGGAGCTATTAGATTGCCTGGATGTAAGGATTCAACAAGGTAAATCAAGAAGACAGTGCCATGATCTGGCACCACCGTGTCAGCTTCACTTCACTTCACTTCACTTCACTTCACTTCACTTCACTTCACTTCACTTCACTTCACTTCACTTCACTTCATGTGAACATGTGAATGCCCGCACTGCACACAACAGGTATTTATTTGTCATTTGTATGCCTCGCTATCTTGGAGAAACAACGCTTCATCTCATGCAAAATATACCAACTTGAGTATTGCAAAAATAGGTGATGACAGACAGACAGACAGACAGACAGACAGACAGACCTGTATTGAGGTAATCCATAATCGACTTGTGGCTATTACGACCTTGCGTTAATGAAATAAAACAGCACAGCACAAAAGGTCAAAATCACCTAACAGTTAAACCGGTGGCCATACATGTCATAATAATAATTTTAAAAAAAATACAGCAGGGCGAGCAGCAAATCAATCCGGCACGGGGGGCACGTTAAACAGGTGCCGCCGTAGGTTGCGACCAAAGAACGGCACGGGAAGTCGCATCAGCTCGGGTGGCAGCGAGTTGTACATAAGTAGTGCTCTGGAGCTAAATCGTCTCCTCCCCATCTCAGTGCGGGACCGGGGGACATGCAAGTGATGGTCCTGACGGGTGGTCCGGTCACGAATCTCCGCCACAGTGGGGAGATCATGAGCCAGTGACTCTGGCTCGCCATGACGACGCACCTTGTGCGTGAGGCACAGGGTATCTGGCCTCACAGGAACAGGGTATCAGGCTATCTGGTGCGTATCTGGCCAGGTTCTCCGCGCCGAGCCAGCCCAGTCTTCTCAGGAGATCCGAAACATGGTCAAAACTTTTGCGGCCGAAAATTACTTTTGCCGAGTAGTTTATAATTTTTTGAATCCGAGATAGGTTCTTTTTGGTTCCGTTACCATACACAGAAATACGGTGGCGGATCTGCGAGAAGACCAGAGCATTGGCCAGCGCGGAGATGACGGCAGGTGGAAGGTGCCCCCTTAGATGCGATAGACCACACAGAACTAAAAAACAACGCCAAGTAACTTCTGAGACGTGCGAGTCCCAGCTGAGCGATCGATCGAAAATAAGACCGATATTTTTGCATTCCGAAATGGCGGGTAGATCGTCATCGCGAAATTTCACCGTGATATCCGGTAAGGCACGCATATTTTGTGGGCTGCCCAACAGCATCAGCTGTGTCTTAGCAACGTTAATTTTCAGTCCATTTGCTCGAAACCAGATGTCGAGGAAGGCCAACACTATTTCCATATGAGCGACGACATTTTGAATTTCAGATTTCTTACCACTGACCAAAATTTGGGTGTTGTCAGCGTATTGGATAACCACTGCGCCTTCGGCGAACAGGCTGAGGTCGTTGGCGAAGATGCAGTAGATGAGAGGTTCGAGAGATGATCCTTGAAAAACGCCGATGCTGATGGGCAACGGGGCAGATTTTTGGACGATACCCAGACTGTCAGCAAGGCTGACACTCTGGGTGTGGTTCTGAAGATAAGCCGAAAACCAGGATGTATAGATGCTGTGGATAATTAATTTTGATAGGAGTTTTGAGTGGTCTATCACATCAAAATATTTGCTAAAATACAGCAGACAGAGAAGGGACACCTCTCCATGGTCACATGCGGATAGGATCTGGTCAGATATGGAGGTCAGGGCGGTTTCCGTCGATTGACGAGAACGGAAACCGTGCTGAGTTTGAGATAGGAGGTGGTTATCGGATATATAATTGTAGAGCTGCTGGTGGACGGCACGCTCTACAATTTTCGTAATGACTGGGACGATGGAGATAGGACGGACATTGGAAGGGTTATAGGGATCACCGGATTTGAAGATGGGATGAACGAGGGAGTGCTTCCAAGAATCAGGAACATCGTATTGAGTAATGCTGGAATTGACCAAATGCAGGAGCACCGCACATATCGAGTTGAAGCACACCCTGAACATGTGGATGCTGATGCCGTCCTCGCCATAGGCCGACGAGCCGTTCATCCCGAAGACGACGGTTCGCAGCTCAGATAGCGACAACGGCACCAGGGTAAACGCACGGGCACCGATACGCGGCAAACGGCAGGAAATACTCGGCGTCGCTCCCATACTCCGAACCTCGTCAGCCACGCACGGGCTCACGCGGACAAAAAATCGGTTAAGGTCATCAGCTGTTCTTGACAGCTAATGTCGGAATCGCTGTATGTTGGTCCTGTGCCCAAGGTCAACAAAGACTCCGACGCACCAGAAGAACACTGAAAGGTCATGATTGGTCGGTTGGATATTGGGGTTTTAGGTTGCGTCAACCCAAATGGGTTATAGTGCATTGAAGGGCCAAGAGATTCAGTATCTACGTATTGTATTGGAGTAATTATACAGAGCTTTGCTGCGTTAAATTCCCATGGGAACTTCTGCCAAACCTTCACCGGGTTATGTGTGCTTTATTCTCTCTTCAGATTGTTGAAGTCTTGCTGGCTTGAAATTCGCCGCCCCATGCTTTAGTTCATCCGAATTGGAGAATGTCAACTCCAGTGCGTGTTTTCTTGCTCACCAGATTATTGAAGACTTCATAGCTGATGTTTGGCGGGCAAGGTACGGGTCGGAGATTGCCACTACCACACAGGACTTCATTTGGTCGGTGGCCGTCTCCATCTTCGCCATCGGAGGCATGGTGGGAGGATTCTCGGGTGGATACATCGCGAATAGGTTGGGCAGGTGAGCGCCGTTCCCTTCCCCTCCCCTCCACCGGGGGCTTACACCTACCCCCGTTGTTGGTGGGTTTGGAATGACGTGTAGACACTGTGTGCGACGCATGTTTGATAACTCAAGCCTCTTCGTAAAATATGGTATCGATGGACATCACCTAATCCTGATCGTCGTCCATGATGTATCCGTGATCCATAAGCCTCATGATATCACGTCCATGGCATCATGGTGATGACATTGGTTCGTATCACAATCAGGCCAGAGGGGCGTCGTGTGGATATAGTTACTCTACGTGTAGTCTGTTGTTTGCCGCAGCTGTATGCGGAAATGTTCAGAAAATGCAGTATATTGAGTGGGTGGGTACCCAGAGCAAATGCATCCCAGTCTGCCCCATTTTGGATGGAACGAACAGAAGGTTGCCACACCAGGCGTCTCCAGTTCAGTACACCGCCCTGTGTACCAAAGGTCGCGATCCTCTTGTCAGGATGAGCTCGATAGCCTACGACACCTGAAGGGCTCGATAGCCTCCAACACCTGAAGCAAGGTGCGGTTGAACGTTCCCAAAGTGCTTAGCTTTGGTGACTGAATGAAGTGGTTCATTGTTTGTTAGGCCTGCTGCTGAGATGCCTGTTTCTTGAAAATGCTTGCTTGCTCATTACTGATCGCTGTTGGTCTCTCTTTACATTATCCTTACTTCACTTATTATCCATGATTAAGAAGGCAAGGACGACATGTTCGGGAGAAAACAGTAAAATTTTACTGGAATATATATATATATATATATATATATATATATATATATATATATATATATATATATATTTATATTTATATTTTTTATTTTATACGTTATTGTCCCTGAACAAATATTATGATCGGCTTCTCAACGGTCCGGTGATTACTCAGTAGGCATTTAAGGATTTCAGGGGAATGAGAATTCGGTAACATTTCTGAGCTCAAGGGCAATTTTCTAAGGAATGTCAAGAACCATTGAGTTCGAAACAGACGGATGTATGAAAATCGACACAAAGACCCAACCATTGCCTATTTCGCGAATGTTGCAGACTCGAGTGACGCCTGTTCACCGAAATATTCTCACTGTCCTCCGCTGCCGGACAGCAATCCCATCGAAACGTCACTCCGTATAACACTAGCTGGCAAACGTCACTCCGTATAACACTAGCTGGCAAACGGCACTCCGTATAACACTAGCTGGCAAACGTCACTCCGTATAACACTAGCAGGCAACAATAAAGCCCGGTATGCGGCATGCCGCAATACCAGCCCAGTTGTTCGACTTTCATACTTCAGGCCAGTAGGAGACCTTCTTGGCACGGCGAAAGTAAATAATTCACGAAAAACTGCTATCACAATTCCAGTATGTGGTTGCCGAATCTACTGTGGATAAATTCGCATAGTAACCACCGATTTGGTAGCGTATGCAAGTGCTAAGCTTATCGACACCATATCGGACGTCAATACCTGCAGAATTACGAAGCCAGATCGTGTCAAACCGTATGTAGTTCACACCAGACTCGCGATATTGACCAATACCTCTCACTCGATAACGCCTGTCTAATTACATCTTGGTATTGCGCGTGGCATGCCAACCTGATGTGCTTAATAATAACAGCTTGTTTGCAGAAGCTTAATCATTTGCCTGACTGTCAATGGTCCCTGATTTCGAGTTCAGATCGTAAAATACCTATGAACGTATTTCAAATGGAAACGGCTGTTCACGGTAAGTTGAGGTTAATAACCCTATTTGGAACTCTATATTTCGGAACATTCTATTTCATAATTTATACTATATTTGGAGCATTAAATTCAGAACAGCTGAGGCATGAGGTAAGAACTACTCCAATTTGCGAGCCACAACAATTAGTCAAAGCCATAAGGACAAAATGCAGTGATTATCCTTATGAAACGACGCCAATGCAGACTAATTGCAATGGTCAATTAATTAGTGTAACTTGGTTTGTTGTTACGAGCTATAGAGGCTGTACCGCAGTCAACTCTTTCTCCCTTCCCCTGCTAAAATGATGTCAAGGAAGCGTGCGGATTATCAGTTTGACTTACGAGTACTATAATATGGTAGAAAATCTTCTTTTTTTCGCGGCATCTGCTCCTAACTCCATTCCAAACTCCCTGGAGGAATATCTGGCGGATAAAATCTAGCTGTTAGAACGTTCAAATCATACATACTCCGAGGTCACTTTTGCCAAGACCTCAACGTGTGAAGTTGAGAAGATACATCCGCAAAGACAGCTCCATCTCACGATGTGAGATTGCCATACCAGCCAGCGTCTTTTGCTTCATGCCTGTCTGTCCAAGTCTGCATGCAGCCTTCCTACCAGTCTTTCATCTGGGCGAAGTCTAGACAACCAAACAAATGCAGCGCCCCGGTAGCGCAGTTGGTTAGGGCGCTGGCCTGCTCTGGTCTCCTCTGTCCTGGCGACACAGGGTTCGAGTCGCTTCGCGCGCTCGCATTTAACCCCGGGCTGGGAGGGTCAGTTGGCATCTAGCCCAATAAGGCCGGGGACGAGCTACCGGGCGGCCGTGTTGGTGCATTGACAGCACGTTAAGCTTTCGGTTGAAATTCTGCCGTTAAACTGGAATTCATGGATCGGGTGTTGGAGCCAGGGTTCACGCAACAAGCTCTGCTTAGCAATAGGACCCTGGTTCATAAAGCCACCCCAGCAAGAACTCGGATTAAATTTATTATTAAAAATATATAAAAAGCATCTAGGGTAGCATTAGCGCTATGTTGTTTCATGGAAATATACGACTTAAATGACATTTGCTCCTCACCAACTACATCACCTCAGTATTCACCTCAGCTGCTCCTCACCAACTACACCACCTCCCCCACACCTCAGCTGCGCCTCACCAACTACATCACCTCTCCCACACCTCAGCTGCGCCTCACCAACTACACCACCTCTCCCACGTATCAGCTGCGCCTCACCAACTACATCATCTCTCCCACACCTCAGCTGCGCCTCACCAACTACATCACCTCTCCCACACCTCAGCTGCGCCTCACCAACTACATCATCTCTCCCACACCTCAGTTGCGCCTCACCAACTACATCACCTCCCCCACACCTCAGCTGCGCCTCACCAACTACACCACCTCTCCCACACCTCAGCTGCCCCTCACCAACTACACCACCTATCCCACACCTCAGCTGCGCCTCACCAACTACATCACCTCCCCCACACCTCAGCTGCGCCTCACCAACTACATCATCTCTCCCACACCTCAGCTGCGCCTCACCAACTACACCACCTCTCCCACACCTCAGCTGCGCCTCACGAACTACATCATCTCTCCCACACCTCAGCTGCGCCTCACCAACTACATCACCTCCCCCACACCTCAGCTGCGCCTCACCAACTACATCATCTCTCCCACACCTCAGCTGCGCCTCACCAACTACACCACCTCTCCCACACCTCAGCTGCGCCTCACCAACTACACTACCTTCCCCACGTCTCAGCTGCGCTTCGCTGCTGGTGTTAAAAATAACCGCCTTTGGCCTTTATGCCGATGGCTTTTCGGGGAAATTCAGAGATCAACTAAGCGGCGCTCTCCATCTCTCGAATAAGCAGAGGGCACCCTGACCTGCCTGGTGGCGCGTAGTTAATGTATCCGACAGCAGTGGCTGATAGCTTCGTGGTCCGCCGAGGTAGGGTGGGGATGCTGGGGATAGTCTCGCTCCCTGGTGTGGGACCGTAGTCAGCTGACTACTTCTGCTGGTCAGACAGTCGGCAGAGGACCGGATGGACCGGACATTACGTGTTCGCCCCAGGCGCGGATCCAGATTGACGGGTCATGGTTTCATGATCGTTCCTTCTGGAGATCGACTGGGCCCGGATTGTTGATGGGAGACTCTGGCTAAGCCTTGTAATGTTGTGAGAGTAAGGGAGCGATATTGGCGAAGCACGCTGGTCTTTATGCGAGAAGCAACGAAAAATAAGATTTCACGATAATGGCAACCAAATCTGTATTCCAAAGGTGACAAAAAAGAGACGTAGTCAATACTATCCAAGATTATCCAAAAGTGAGATTCTTGAAAACTATGAGAACAAGAAAATTACAACTGTGCAGACTGAACAAACTTGTGATGCCAAGGAACTAATTTCAGCAGAGAGTAGAGACGTAGTAGGTCCGGATAAGTCAGCCGTGCATCAAATCCTCGTGAGCCAAACACATGATCCACAGGAACCTGTGTTCTCACGGGGGGCAATGCTGCCCTTATAAACTGTCATCAGCATTCTTCATGGAAGTTACTCTAATGAGCATTGTTGGCCAACGACGGTAGGAACATGAAAGAAGCATGAACGGTGAAGCTGAGCAAACTTATAAACAATGCATTGTAGGTAACATAAAATGATGCCTTATTTTTCACCGTGCAATTAAGATTGGTGACATTAAACATATTTCGGTCCCGATTCGCCACGACAACTTTACAGTACTCTTCATTGCATAGCAGATACCGGTCCAAAGAAAACATATGCAAGGCTTGTGCAGGGAATCACAAAGCCAGGGCGAGATGATACTAGCCCAGGAATCAGGAATAGATAATCAACGAGATGATACTAGCCCAGGAATCAGCAATAGATAATCAACGCCAAATGACCACGCCTGGTCCACACGCACTAAAACTGTAGTAACAAAACAACACCAACCATGGCAAGCCAAAGTAGGCAACAGAAGGGAAGAGCAAGGCGATACAAGTGCGGACAAATTATAATGAAGGTTAGAGTGAGCTCAACCTCCAAGTAAGTCTATGCAAAGGTAGGTTATGCATTGTTGCATGGTTGTAGTGAGCAATACAAGGCTAGAGTAAGGCAATACAAGATCATAGTAAGATATTGCAAGCCCCGAAGAAGGCTACACCAGGTCAGAGTAGGCAAGGTAAGGACAGAGTAAGATGATGAAAGTCCCAAGTAATGATATGCAAGGTCAGAGTACTCAATGCAAGATCAGGGCATGACAATGGAAGTCCTGGCTTGTGGTGCACAGAATGGTATCCCCATTGATAATAATACGAAGTAGTCGTTGATTATAGTAAGCCAGGGTGCATGACTGGAACAAGATCTTCCCATTCTACAATATACTATTGCACTAGCACAGCAGCACAACATAACATCAAGAACTGCACTGGCACAGCCACACGAAATAACATCACAGGTCAGCACTGACACAGCCGCACAACATCACATCACAGAACTTCACCGACATAGCCGCTTACCACATCACATGACTGCACTGATACAGCCACACATCACATCACAGGACTGCACTGGCACAGCTGCACAACATAACACCACAGGTCAGCACTGATACAGCCACACATCACATCACATGACTGCACTGGCACAGCTGCACAACATAACACCACAGGTCAGCACTGATACAGCCACACATCACATCACAGGACTGCACTGGCACAGCTGCACAACATAACACCACAGGTATGCACTGATACAGCCACACATCACATCACATGACTGCACTGGCACAGCTGCACAACATAACACCACAGGTCAGCACTGATACAGCCACACATCACATCACAGGACTGCACTGGCACAGCTGCACAACATATCATTACATAACATATGCGGCACAATGTAGCACAATATTATAGGACAGTATTGCCACAGCGACAAACTATTGCTGACCAGGACTGCACTGGCGCAATACAAAGTTTGTTGAAGTCATGTCTAGCATGAGAAGGCACCCATGTCTTCACCCACTTATACATATCTTCGTTGATATTAACACAGGTATCGGGGGGGTCATTTTACCCCCTCCCCATTAGGTTTATCGCGAATATTGAAAACACGGCGCGCGACAGCGCGCCGAAATTTGGCACACCATTTGCCACATCAATTTAGCATGTGTGAAAGTTTTGAGGTCAGGTCACTTGCGGTCAACGAATTAGTCAAGGTCAAGTGAGTTCATCTCCAACAAAAGTTGAAGTAGTCATCACGCTTTAACGGATAAAATATTTGAATGCAACTTTCAGCGTTTGCTTAGTACTTTTTGGGATGCAGCAAAACGTACCAGCGAAATTTTTGAGTTTTACAAGTTTTGGATGGCTTATTAGTTTTGCATATTTGGCCATTCGGGCTAAAAATCGATGATTCTGGCTAAAGTAAGCACTTTTTATGAGGGCGAGTTGACTTAAAATAACATCTTCCGGTCCGCTCTACCTACTAGAAAAAGGAAAAGTTCATGAAAATTGATAACTTAAAATTTTACAAATTTCCAAAAAGCTGATTTTTGGGTGGGCGAAAAATTTGGAGCCATGATCGATTTCGCCTCCCCTTTCTGATCCTAAATAATGTATTTTTATTGTACCACAAAATTAACTCCCCAGAGCCAAAAACATGTCAGTCGTGATCCCACAGACCCCCTAGTGACGTCACTTTCTGTGGGGAGAGCATTTTTGGGGTGGACCAATTCGTCGAGCACTTTCCGATGACACCACTGTCGTTTTCGAGTAACGCTTGGTTTGTAAATTAGAGAGGGGGTATAAAATGTCCCCCACTAAGACGGTGTGTGAGACTGGAAAGACTGGAAAGGGTTAAGCAAAGGCAAACATATCCATCAGGTTTTAAAATTGTACGCACAGCAAACAGTGTCAATTTCGTCCGGTAATAGTGATTACATCCATAGTCCGGTAATAGTGATTGGGGCGGCTTCGGGCCCAATTCGTCGAGCACTTTCTGATGACACCACTGTCGTTTTCGAGCCACGCTTGGTTTGGAAATTAGAGAGGGGGGTATAAAATTCCCCGCACTGAGACGGTGTGTGAAACTGGAAAGACTGGAAAGACGGGAAAGGGTTAAGCAAAGGCAAACATATCCATCAGGTTTTAAAATTGTACCAACAGCTAACAGTGTCAATTTCGTCCGGTAATAGTGATTGCATCCATAGTCCGGTAATAGTGATTACATCTATAGTCCGGTAATAGTGATTACATCCATAGCATGCGTCCATAGGCTAACAGTGTCACATTCTCCATTATAGGGCCGAGATGTTTCGACATACCGACGTGTCCAAAAGTGGCATCAAGGCCTTCGGTACCTTTTCACCTTCATGTACATTATACACACACACACACACACACACACACACACACGCACACACACACACACATATATATATATATATAATCATTTCTGAAGTAGATATCGTTTGAAAGCACCATCGAAACCAATTCGCGGGGCCTTCATTTCGGCGGTTACTGGCCCTGGCTGTCCTTGCTATGCATTGCTTTGTGCTCATTGCTGCGGGTGGAATCCAAGAGTGCTACAGAAATATTGGACCTTGACCTCTCCACTAGCTGATGTATGCTGGCATGGCCACGCTTGTGGTGTGTGGCGTCGGTTTCAGGAGGGGCGGCCTCATCTTCAACGACCTGGTCGGCGTGACGGGCGCGGCGCTGATGGCCCTCAGCCACATGGCCTCGTCGTTCGAGATGCTCATCATCGGCCGGCTTGTGATCGGCTATAGCTGCGGTAAGTGTGCGCTGCTCCGCGGGGCGGCCGGCTTGTGATCGGCTATAGCTGCGGTGAGGCGTGCGCTGCTCCGCGGGACGGACGGCTTGTGATCGGCTATAGCTGCGGTGAGTGTGCGCTGCTCCGCGGGACGGCCGGCTTGTGATCGGCTATAGCTGCGGTGAGGCGTGCGCTGCTCCGCGGGATGGACGGCTTGTGATCGGCTATAGCTGCGGTGAGTGTGCGCTGCTCCGCGGGACGGCCGGCTTGTGATCGGCTATAGCTGCGGTGAGTGTGCGCTGCTCCGCGGGACGGCCGGCTTGTGATCGGCTATAGCTGCGGTGAGTGTGCGCTGCTCCGCGGGACGGCCGGCTTGTGATCGGCTATAGCTGCGGTGAGTGTGCGCTGCTCCGCGGGGCGGCCGGCTTGTGATCGGCTATAGCTGCGGTGAGTGTGCGCTGCTCCGCGGGACGGCCGGCTCACCGGCGCGGCGCGGCGGCGGCGTCCTGACGTCACCACCAGCACGTCCTGATCGGCGGCGGATCAGCAGCGGATCAAAGGTCGGAACAGTGCACTCGCTGCTGGTC
Organism: Ashinkailepas kermadecensis; assembly: GCA_034440615.1. Lineage (NCBI taxonomy): Eukaryota > Metazoa > Arthropoda > Thecostraca > Neolepadidae > Ashinkailepas > Ashinkailepas kermadecensis. The sequence continues at coordinate 86,750 of JAOTOM010003259.1, forward strand.
CGTCCACCTGCTGGCCGCCTCGCCACGTCCACGTTCTGGCGTCCTCGTCACGTCCACCTTCTGGCGTCCTCGTCGCGTCTACCTTCTGGCGACCTCGTCACGTCCACGTTCTGGCGTCCTCGTCACGTCCACCTTCTGGCGTCCTTATCATGTCAACCCTCTGGCGTCCACGTCACGTCTATCTGATGACGTCCTCACTACATTCACCTGCTCACGTCCTCGTCACGTCTACCTACTCACGTCGTCACCACGTACGCCGCCTCGGCCGCCGGGGGGGGAGATGCGGCACTTCAGCGTCGCAGTTGCCTACTGTCCGCAGATTAGCAATGCTCATGAGAGGCATGAATGCACATAAATGTGACACGTAAATATACAAAATACATGCCAAATATGCGCGTCTGCAATTAAACCGCGGTGAGTATGGCGTACGAGCCTTGGTTAGCAGACGATATACTTCACAAATAGCCAATCGCCTTGTCTGGTAGGTATACGATCTAAGAAAGCTACACCTCGAAGCAAAATAGGGCGATTCAGGATCGCCCAGCAACGCCATTCCTATCTAATAGAATGCCTTCTGCAACCACCATCATTATCACAATACCTCTCCTACAGTAGGCTGACTCGACAAACCCGCATTTTCTCCACCGCTTACGCCCTATCACAAGGCTAAGCTCAGGGTATTTACGAGCGAGTGGAAATCCGTGGGAAGGCAATGCAGGTTGGTAGACCGTGTTGCCGCATGTGAGCAGAAGCAGCGAAGTGGGCTTTAAGAGCCTATTTCATGGAAAAGCGCTCGCGACAGACACACACGATAGTGCTAAAATCGTAGTGATGCGGGAGAGGCACTTTTGAAATGGCAATGAGTAGGATTCGATGCAGGTGAAGGCTGCACTTGCCGAAATCACAACAACAATGTCCTATGTGTGACAAAACATTTGTGAGATATGGCGCCGGTAGTATGCTTGCGATGAATTTGGACCAATTGAGGTGTGCTGAAAAAGGATAGCAAATCTAGTGCCTCGTTGGCTGCATTGACAACACCAAACCTGCCGTAAAAATATGGCCTTCGCTTTCAGTCTGGCGTCGGAATTATTATTCATATAATAATTTTGCTATAATTATTCATGTCAGGCGAGCATAGGTGTGCTCCGGTTATAATATCGATGTGTCGGGCGAAGCCTCTAGACGACTCAAATCTTTCTTTAGAGCTGTTCTCCGTCGGATCCGGAAATAATTATGTCGTAAATTCCAACGTAGTCTGACGGCCTGAGTACGTTTCTGATGTCAACGTACATGTATGGCTACCACATCGCCAGGCCTGAGTACATTTGTGCTATCAATGTACGTGTATCTAACATTACCCTACCAACAGGCCCGAGTATATCGCTGTTGCCGATGTACGTGTATCTAACGTTACCGCATCGCTTGGCCTCAGTACGTTTCTGGTGTCAATGTACGTATATCTAACGTTACCGCATCGCCAGACTTGAGTACGTTTCTCGTGTCAAGGGGCTTGCATCTAACGTTACCGTATCGCCAGGCCTGAGTACGTCGCTGGTGCCGACGTACGCGCATCCAACGCATATAATCTATCGCCAGTCCCGATTACATCGCTGGTGTCGATGAACGTGTATCTAAAGTTACCCTATCGCCAGGCCTGAGTACCTCGCTGGTGCCGATGTACGTGTCTGAGATAGCGCCGGTGAACCTCCGTGGAGGAGTCGGCATTGTCAATCAGCTGGCGGTCACAATTGGTCTGCTCCTGTCGCAGGTATGGTGACTTTACCTCGTGACGCAGGTAACGTGAGTCACCTCGTGACGCAGGTAGCGGCCACGTCGTGTACACAAAACGGCCATAGGTGGCCAGGCTGCCTCACACACTGCGGGGCAGCCAGCTCGAATAGCTGTCATGTGTAACGGTTGAGAACAGCATATGTGACAGATGTGAGAATGTGACAGCTGTGATATATCCTAGCTGAGGTCATATGTGATTGGCCTATCCGAACACAAGAACTCCATAATACAGTGATAACTTTTAATACGCGAGTGGAATGATGTGAAAGCACCTCTCAGCAGCATGTGCATTCTTGACGTGTGGTATTCTTTTTGGAGCACATCATTTATGTTCTACTTTGTCACAAAGCGATTACTTTGCAGGTCAACAAAACGTGCAACTTTTCCTACTTAGCCGCCTTTCCATTTTCCTAATAGCTAAAAATGTAAATACTTTAACGAATTATTTTAAAACTGGTTAGCCAATGAGTTTGGATGAGAGCGTTCGAACACTGTAGTTGGAATACTAACTCATGAATAACTTGCAAGGTACTTCACAGTTTCATGGAATCCGTGTTGCTTTCGAGTCTAGCAAAAAATACAATACATTATTGTGAGAGCTTGTATACTTCGCCGTTTATTCATACTACCAGATGACGGGCAGGCCAAATCGGCGAGATGTCTCTTTCTGTGCCTATTGGTAGAACGTCGACGCTGGGCATCAGTTACTCACTTGAGATCTCACTTAAGAAAATGTGTGTTAATGTCTAGGAGTGGAACCGTTTATTTTTCGTTTCGTGAGAGGGGAGGTGACTGGATGAAACACTCGATCATTTCCAGTTTACTTATTTGGCACGTGGACGTACAATACACCAAATTGAGTTTGACACTGCTTGAAACTTCAATCATTTGAGAAACCTTCCATTCCTGACACAGCTCCATGCCTTTGCTGATATTGAGCGTCAATACACTGTATTTGGTAATTACCTCTATCATGTCTGAAACCCTTGGTGTCGCTGTTAATGTCATCACGGGTCAAACCCGGCAAGGTCAAGCAAAGGTTTCGAAATCGGGCCCATTTCGTTGTTCGAGTTCAACCGCTTTATATAGGGACTTCATCTGTGATTTTGTACCGATATCAAGCCGAAGAGGTCTCCACTGACAACCTCCACTGATCCTGGAAGCGTGGTGTCCCTTTGATAGCGGCTGTGATCATGGGGACTTCAATTTCACCACCTTTTCCCTATCCGACATTAGGATTGGAAGCTCTCAACTGTGCGTGGTAAACTATGCAATGCTATTTCCAAAGCGCAGCCGGTCACGGCAGTCCACCTACTGGTGTTGTGATGGCCTGCCATGAATCCACCTACATGGCTGTTCTGAAGCCGATGGCATCCAGCCGACACCCAGAGGTGGTGGCATCACTGACGCACGTTGTGTTGCAGATCCTGGGGCTAGATCAGCTGCTGGGCACTGCTGACGGCTGGCCTCTACTATTAGGTGAACGGCTGTTATTCTCTTACCCTGATGACGCACCATTGGATTGGTGCGCCGCAGCTCTTTTTCTCTTGTTGTGCTGGAAAACTTACCAACGTTAGCTGCCAGCTCATGGCCGATGCACATAGCAATTCCAGCACATTTCCATCACTCCAAAGAAGAGAATAAGAGAAGCTCAATGTGACTATGCATTTCAACGTGAGAGCCTTCTGCGACCAGGATTGACCCACGTCAGACTCAATTCTGAGTGCCATGAGCGTTTAAAGCCGACCAGCTGTGTTTTGTGCGGCTCACAGGGCTGGCTGTCTGCCCTGCGGCCCTTCAGCTTCTCTTGCTGCCAATGTGTCCTGAGTCGCCCCGATACTTGCTCATCACGCGGCAAAGGGAACAGCAGGCCAGGAGAGGTGAGGCTATCGTGCAGGGAACAGCAGGCCAAGAGAGGTAAGACCATCGTGTAGGGAACAGCAGGCCAGGAGAGGTGAGACCACGTGCAGGGAAAAGAAGGAAAGAGAGAAAAAAAAAAGAAAAAAAAAGAGAGGTGAGACCATCGTGTAGGGAACAGTAGGCCAGGAGAGGTAAGACCATCGTGTAGGGAACAGCAGGCCAGGAGAGGTGAGACCATCGTGCAGGGAACAGCAGGCCAAGAGAGGTAAGACCATCGTGTAGGGAGCAGCAGGCCAAGAGAGGTGAGACCATCGTGCAGGGAACAGCAGGCCAAGAGAGGTAAGACCATCGTGTAGGGAACAGCAGGCCAGGAGAGGTAAGACCATCGTGTAGGGAACAGTAGGCCAGGAGAGGTAAGACCATCGTGTAGGGAACAGCAGGCCAGGAGAGGTGAGACCATCGTGCAGGGAACAGCAGGCCAAGAGAGGTAAGACCATCGTGTAGGGAACAGCAGGCCAGGAGAGGTGAGACCATCGTGCAGGGAACAGCAGGCCAAGAGAGGTAAGACCATCGTGTAGGGAACAGCAGGCCAGGAGAGGTGAGACCATCGTGCAGGGAACAGCAGGCCAAGAGAGGTAAGACCATCGTGTAGGGAACAGCAGGCCAGGAGAGGTAAGACCATCGTGTAGGGAACAGCAGGCCAGGAGAGGTGAGACCATCGTGCAGGGAACAGCAGGCCAAGAGGGGTAAGACCATCGTGTAGGGAACAGCAGGCCAGGAGAGGTAAGACAATCGTGTAGGGAACAGCAGGCCAGGAGAGGTAAGACCATCGTGTAGGGAACAGCAGGCTAGGAGATGTGAGACCATCGTGCAGCCTGCCCGTATAATCAGATGATCTTGCGGTCAAATTTGGCGTTTGCAATGTCGAATACAATGGCATTGTCGAATACAATGGCAATGTCGAATACAATGTCAATGTTCAGATAAGTGACGATTGAAAAATGACTATTATCACCTACACTAGATATATTCAGAGACCTGTTAAATGTCACCTTTTCACGTATGCTATTATCGTTGTACGTCATAAGAGATGCAAATACTCATACTGAATGGTCTTTATGGTACAATTACGATACGACCTAAGGTGACCTTGAAGTTGAAATATCTTCGAAGGTTGCGTCCGATGCTGAATTTGAAGTTGTATTTGAAGGTATTTGAAGGTATTTGAAATTATCGGTTTGATAACGCCAGTATGTTGGGTACAATCATGGATAAACCAGGATAACTTCCCAACCGCTGGTGACAGCTGCAGGTCCTCGGTCCTCGCTGTGTTGCTCGGTCCTCCAGTGTCCTCGCTGGTGGCGGCTGCAGTGTCCTCGGTCGTTGAGGTTTTTCCTCGGTCGTTGAGGTTTTTCCATTCACACTGGCTTCAACTGACATAAAGACACGCCCGCTCTCCATACCCGCCTGAAAGCCATCCAACAACTCACAGTCGATTAAATGAAGACAACTGGAAGTCGAACGAAGCTTTCAGCACAACACATCCCTAAGCCCAAACTCCAATCATAACGGTCCGCTGTCGGCATCAGCCCGAGCTCCAAAATATCGGTCAACTGGCGGCGTCATGGTTGGTAAGCAATCGATGCACGTCAAATTTCTGCTAAGGTATGTAATTCAAGTCTGATACGGTGCATATTCAAACAAATTGTGTGACTTGTAGGAAATAAGTTAGTGCAGTTGCATCATTATAGGGCTCCGTGTTGCCTGTGCAGTTGAGGTATCCATCAATTTACGATACCGGAAAAAAATCCAGCGAAACCTGTAAACTGCAAAGCTATAGTTGCAAAAAAAGAGTGACCGGTTATTAATAAATACTTTTTATTTAGTGCTTGAAAATGCTACGACGAGGCATAAAATAAGCCCCTTCCTCTATGCGTGGTAATAATATCCAGAGAATACCTGCTCACCTCCTTGGTGCCAAACAGTCACCGCCGAAGTATGTCTGTGCTGGTTATCCTGGCCCCATTCATCTAGTTGAAAACTGGCAACATTGTGTGATCATTATATCCGGCTATAGGACCACGTAGCCGGATTAGCTACTTCATTTACTTGTACTTTAATTGCGGAATAATATATTGGCAATGCGCGCTATATTCTCGTCCGCGTTCCGTCCGGTAGGGCACACAACACCGGTCGAGAGGTATTTCTTTGTGCTGGTGATTGACCCAGTTCCATGATACCAGACCTGTGTACGGGCCCAGATCTACGGCACCAGACCTGTGTACGGGCCCAGATCCACGGCATTAGATCTGTGTACGGACCCAGATCCACTGCACCAGACCTATGTACGTTACAAGTTCAACGGTACCAGACCTATGACTTATGACTGCCTGCCATCAGCCGGGACGAAGTTCAGACCATAACCTTGCGCTGTCACAACCGCCACAGACAGCGGAAGGCTGGCGGGAAGTGGCTGTATTACTCGGCGGCTACCATGTAAGGATAATTGCATATCATATTACCTGTTTGGCTTACTTCGTGGCTGCGAATGAAAAGATGGGGACAGTGGTAGTGCCGAAAGTAGACTCGGATGATTTATGGCTGTCTGAACCACCGTCGGAGCTGGACTGATACGCATGGTGCAATCTGGAAGTCTGATGGTTGTCAAGACTCCTGTTCGTGCTAGGTTCAAGTGGACGCGATCGATTCTGAGATGCGCTGGACTGGGATTCCAGTCTCCCTTTATCTGCTTCTTCCTCCGTCATTTTGGGTTAATTTATGTTGGATAATTGTGCGTGTGGTGATAAAAGTGCTGAAATCCGTGATTGTTTTGAATGGTATCTAGACTTACAGAATTTGTGATTTTCCTGTGCATCAGTTTTGTGGTCAGGGAAGGTGATGGGCGGTCGCCGACGCAGCCTGAATCGGCCAGAGATGCTGACACAATGGGCAAGGTAGACGGCCAGAGGCCAGAGGTGCAATCGGCCAGAGGTGCTGATACAATGGGCAAGGTAGACGAACTTGGGGACCTTGGGACCTGAGCTGTCCAGAGGTCCTGAGCAACTCTGCTGCCCTAAAGCGGCTCGACGCCTTGAATCATTGAGCTGTCCTGGACAGTCTGGATCTGTAGCGATCCGAACCTGGACCACAAACGACCACGGGTCGTCGACCTTTTTAGGCTCTCGACGCCCGAAGTAACTCTTACGTGGTGGGTGAGAGACTCTGGAATCAGAACAGATGGAAAAGTATAAGGAGCCATGGGCCGACCAGCGCTCTACGACACGCCTGGCTTCTGAGAAGGCCAGGTGCCGCGGGAAGGCCAGCGATGCTAAGGCGTTAGAGGACATTGCCTGGACCACCCTGAGGCGGTTAAGGCATTTGCATCGCTGGTCGCCACCGGGTCGTGAAGACAGACAGCGAGACCCTCATGGATCTGTACCACCGGGTCGTGAAGACAGACAGCGAGACCCTCATGGATCTGTACCAGCGAGACCCTCATGGATCTGTACCAGTATGGATAGCTGAGCAGGCAGATCCAACATGACGGTCTGGCGCCGTGAGCACGCCTGACCACCTGGGTGATCCAGATAAGCTAAGTATAACAAGTGCAGCTATAATTTTTACGGATAGACTATGAAATTTTCTAGTGACTCACAACCCGAAAATTCACACAATTGTAGGCTAAAACGGAACATTGCTGCTGGAGTGTGAACAAAATACCACAAACCTAATGCCAATGCGAAGAACGTGAAGCCTGCGTAAGCCTACGTAAAATTCAGGGATTCTGGAACAGACAAGTAATCAGGAATGTACGTTTGGATGTCTTGATCAAGTTTTGGCTGATTATGTGCATTACTGAGAGCGAGATCAATTCTACGCACCGCTCTGTTTGTGAGTGCATGAATTTAGCTATGCTGTTTCAGTGTAAACCATCAGTTGCTAACTCTGCCAAGCAAGGCGGTAGTAGCACTGAATGGCCGAATGCCCTTTGAATGCAGTATGTTTTCGGTTGGTGGTTCCGGTAAATAGGTTGCTAATTTCTCCAGGTGATAACTCGGAAAATTGTGAAACTATCTAATCACATATCAGCGTGATTCCGAGGCCAATGACATTCCTCAGCTCTCCCCTCATCTGAATCGCAAATACTGGTTATCAACTGGTATTGGTATACTGTTATATATATATATATATATATATATATATATATATATATATATATATATATGCATATATATATATATATACATATACATATACTGGTATATGCAATATTGGTAATACAACTGAATAACTTGAACTCAGTATTGCATGCTGGAATTAGCTTCGCCAGACATATCATTGCTTTGCCAGACATATCATATCATTCGTGGGCATAGATTGTGTTTGGCAAGTTAGCAGTTTTAAAAATCACACCGGGGCCCAGAAAATCGACCCGGGTTTCGAAAAAAATATGGAGTTTTAGAACAATCGTGCCAGGCCCAGGAACCTTTCATCGTGGACCGAACACTGGATCCTGTGCTCAGAGAATATCGTCGGAATTCCCACATAAAGTGGGCTATGGTCCCAAAACATGCCATCGGAGTCCGAACTAACCACAATGGGACCCTAAAAGCACTCCGGGTTCTGTAAAACTGGGCTTTACCATAAGCGCCGGGGCACTAAATAAACACCGGAAGCCCTGAAACATATACCGGAGGCATTTGAAGCGTGTCAGAACCTCAAAGCACACCGGGACACAAAAACAGTACACAGAAGGCCGGGGCATGAAACAAGTGACATGGTCCTACAAAATGCTCCCATACACAAAATTCAACAAATAAATTGATCGGGTCTTCGCAAACTTGTCGGTCGCTCAAAAACACCGAGAGTCTACAAAAAAGCGGCAAAGTCTAAAAAGCAGTGGGGACTAAAAATGTGCAGGGCCCTAAACAGAACGCGATGGAACCCTAAAGCACATCAGTACACGCAATAATCACAAAAGGTCCTAAAAGAACACCGAACCAGCGTATCGGTTCGGTAGCCGATCAATGAGCATATTTAAGTAAGAAGATGAGTTACATAGAAGCTCAGATGAGCAACCGTATATATTTACACTGGAAAATCTAGGAGGAAGATAAATAATCTCTGAACTGAATTAATATAATTTTTCTGGCGACCCCCATACGATATATACATACATACCCGACATACATACATACATTTCGTGACGTCAAATATGGCCAGATACCCTCATACAACAGCTGGATCATGTCTTATCACTGCTTAGCCGTGTCCTGGAGTTCAGTTTTCGCGGACGTAATGGGTGAAAAAGTCGAAACTCTTAGCGATAACTTCGCTAAAACAAGTTGGCAATGTGATGTGAATGAAATCAGCAATTTATGTCGCAAACTGTAATTGACAGGCCAACTCGGCATCTGGTGGCCAACTTGTGTGTGTCCAGTCACCAACAAGGCGTGGTGAAGATGGTGGTTGGCAATACCCCTGAATGCAGCTGATCTTCACAGAAACCAATTTAGGAAGTAAAATTGTTCTTTACAGATGGAGACAGCAAGCTTCTGTCAGATATTCTTTTCCACGCAAATTTCAGAAAGATGGGGCATTACTACTTAAGTCAATGATACACAACTGATACTACCGTGTAATCGCATTGCATTGCTGTCAAACTCTCGGCATCCCACCAGTGCAAGCTCGTCTGCAGGCCGAATCTGCATTGGCGAAGACAGGTATTCACAGGTGCAGACAATATGCAGGTGATACTGCAGAGTACAGGGATGCGCTCAGCAGACCAACACGGCACTTTCATGCACTTCATCGAAGAAACTCGACTTGAACCGCTATTTCGAGCCTGTGTTGGAATGGAAATAAAATTGTTAATTATGATCATTAAAAGTAAACACTTTCAAAAACGGAAGGTGGAATCGGATTATTACAAAGCATGATAGGTTGGGCACAGCAAAAATGAATTGTTGACTAGTTATGTAATGTCAAAAATATATGGACCGGTGAAAATACTGGTCGAAACCTGATGACTGTTAAAAAAATGATGGTAGTTTGGGTCCCACCAATCAGTTGGCATCCCCTGACGGAAATTATATGTACGCCACTGCTATTTTCCAACGCGACAACGCCACTGGCCGTGCGGGTTCTTCGCTCTTCGCTCTGACAATGTGATGGCCTCTGACGTCGACAGCACTGCGACAGCTGAGGAACACGTCACATATCGAGGACGACGTGGAGGAGATGAAGGCCGAGGACCGGGCGCAGCACTCTGAGGTCCACAGCACCATGCTGCAGCTGCTGCGCACGCCGTCGCTGCGCTCGCCGCTGCTGATCGCCATCGTGATGCAGCTGTCGCAGCAGCTGAGCGGCATCAACGCAGTACGTGCTCCCCAGACAGGCGCAGGCTCGTCGGCCCAGACGTGTCCCCAGACGTGTCCCCAGACGTGTCCCCAGACAGGCGCAGGCTCGTCGGCCCAGACGTGTCCCCAGACGTGTCCCCAGACGTGTCCCCAGACAGGCGGAGGCTCGTCGGCCCAGACGTGTCCCCAGACGTGTCCCCAGACGTGTCCCCAGACGTGTCCCCAGACGTGTCCCCAGACGTGTCCCCAGACGTGTCCCCAGACAGGCGCAGGCTCGTCGGCCCAGACGTGTCCCCAGACGTGTCCCCAGACAGGCGCAGGCTCGTCGGCATGACAGCGAGGTAATAGCAGACGTGTCCCCAGACATGTCCCCAGACATGTCCCCAGACATATCCCCAGACGTGTCCCCAGACGTGTCCCCAGACATGTCCCCAGACATGTCCCCAGACATGTCCCCATACATATCCCCAGACGTGTCCCCTGACGTGTCCCCAGACGTGTCCCCAGACATGTCCCCAGACGTGTCCCGAGACAGGCGCAGGCTCGTCGGCATGACAGCGAGGTCATGCCGACGCCCAGCAGACGCACAGCTTGTGCTGCGACCGAGAAATGCACAGAGAAGCCGAAGCCGAGCCGAAGAAGTGACCCACAAGGCACGTACGCCAGTAGGAATCTTCCACCCTGTGGATCTACATTTTTGTGGAAAAAAAAATTATAAATTCATCGAGGGTAACATCTGAAAAAGATGCTCACAAAGGCAAAATAGGTAATCTTAGCCCCAAACCAGCTGGTCAACCACGATGCAATACCGCCAATACCGCCAATACCGCCAATACCGCCATACCGCCATACCGCCATACCGCCAATACCGCCAATACCGCCATACCGCCATACCGCCAATACCGCCATACCGCCAATACCGCCATGCACCTGCGAGCTGCTAAGACCACAAGCAAAGCGTTCCGAAAATCTCTTCGTACGTTCAAAAATAACTAAGGCTTTTTCCGTCAGTGCAAATCAATTCATCCGTCCTCTTCCAAAACTTACTTCTGAATTTCCAACCACCAAGATCACAGTGGATATTGCAGCCATAGGTAATCATGCAAATGTTAAGTAAACCACTTTATGTTCACCCTCGCTGGGCCGGAGTATGAGGCTCTACAGCCTCCTACTCCTCCCTTCAGGTTTTTCCGTGATAGAGGCCAAATGAGTAGACGCAGATACACGCAATTTACAATAGCTTCTTACACATCGCTTTTGTGTATTTTGTAAACATTTCAAGTCTACGTCATCGACCTGGGGCGGGTCAAAGTGAGTGATGTTCCAAAACCTTCAAGGTGCCGCCATTCGAAGTAGCTGCACCATGCACGCTGCAAAGAGGTCAGGTCACGAGGTCAGAGCTTGTGCAATTTACGAAGATGTTTCAGCGTCATGTCAGTTCTTATTTGAACACAATTGGTTGTACTTCAAAAGTGATACTCCGGAGATATTCAAGCTTGAACCTGACCATACGGCGTGACCGGACTTGACCATAGTATGTTCGGATGTCAATCAGATATAAACATTTTGCTTGAATGGTTCTGTTGAAAGCAACCGAGACTATATTCATTTTTCCAGATGATTCCCCAAGGTAAATGTCATGTCACCTGGCTGACCAATTATGACCAATCTGTACATGCACTAATTAATTAATTTTTGTTGATAATTTAGCAGCAAAAAGAGCGGGTATGGTGGGTCTTTCGTCATATATCAATATATATATATATATATATATATATATATATATATATATATATATATATATATATATATTGTGGAGGACAATCTGGTTTGAATTTTTCATGGGTGAATCTTCAACTATTTGTTTCCCTCTCGATACACAGTCGGTGATCCTTGGCTGCATCACCAGTAGGGATTAACGATATTTTGGCGAGGCAATTAGCAACTTTATGGACACGCGAATACCGATAGGTCGTATCTCCTCACATATGTTTTGTGTGCTACTGGGCTACTGGCTATGCAATGGCCCTCGGCTCATTGCTTTAATTAAATATGAATTGCTGATGGTGTAGTGTTATACGATTAAAAAAAACTTCCGCCATTGCTTATATATAAATAACAAAGTACCTAGGGAGACCGGTGGTTCCGTTGTGTTGAAATAAATCAACAGATACGAGCAGGTAATTGTGAAATAATGAACTCCGAATTGCAACTCAGTCGCCTGCAAGTATATTACCTAAGGGTGAAAATTCAGAGCTCAAAAGCTGGATTGATGCAGGACCAACCGCGACTCTGATCCGCTTCGTGGTCTTATGTCAAAGGAACAATCAGCATTCTTACGGAAGTGGTTGCCTTGTGTAATCAGCCATGCAGTAATGCCATATAGCGCGGCATCGAAACCTGTCGCTGCGAGCGGCCAGTCTGCCCGAGTGGTCCGACACCACCATCCGTTCCAGGTGCTGTACTACTCCACCAACATATTCGAGGACGCGCAGCTGTCTCTCCAGAACGCCAAGTACGCTACCATGGGCGTCGGCGTGGTTATGGTCATGATGACCATCATCTCCATCATGCTGATCGAGCGCGAGGGTCGGCGCACGCTCCACCTCTGGGGACTTGGAGGCATGTTCTTCTTCTCCGTCTTCATTACCATATCGTTTCTGGTGAAGCAGATGATCTCGTGGATTGCCTACATGGCGGTTATATCGACGTTCGGCTTCGTCATCTTCTTTGCCGTGGGACCCGGCTCTATACCATGGATGATCACTGCCGAGCTCTTCTCGCAAGGTGGGCATGTTCTTCTCAAGGTGGGCATGTTCTTTCTCCCTCTTTTCTGTTTCCATTCCATTTTTGTTCTTTGTGCTTCCTTATTATATTGTATTTTCTGTTGTTGGCTTCTTCAGCTGCTTCTCTTCCCACCCGTCTTTCTGTCTTCCTTTTTCTCTCTTTCCAGCCTCTCTCTTCTTCTCTCCCTCCTCTCCCTCTCACCCAATCTTCCCCTTTCCCTCAGACGATACTGTTGTGTCCCCTGTCCTCGGCCGCTGCCGCTGCTGTTGTGCCCATTGTCCCTAGCTGGTGAGGCTGCTGTTATTTCCACTGTCCCTGGCCGCTGCCGCTGCTGTTGTGCCCATTGTCCCTAGCTGGTGAGGCTGCTGTTATTTCCACTGTCCCTGGCCGCTGACGCTGCTGTTGTTTCACCTGTCCCTGGCTGATGAAGCTGCGGTTATTTACACTGTACCTGGCTGCTGGCGCTGCTGTTTTTCCCTTGCCCCTGGCTGCCGTTGTGTGCTCTGTTGCTGATCACGGTTTCGTTAGTGATGATAGTTATGCCGCAGCGCGGCAACCTGACCGAAGCGAGTGGGTGGTGATGCGAGGCGCCCATTCTAGCCTCACGACACAGTGTCTCAGACGCGTTGTGACGTCGCGTCACAGTGTGTAGACTGTGCTGGATAATCACGTCACAGTCTGTCGGTTTGGCTGCAGGTCCGAGACCAGCGGCCATGAGCATCGCTGTCCTCATCAACTGGCTCTGCAACTTTCTGGTGGGCATCGCCTTCCTCCCCCTCAAGGCGAGTGCTGACATTTGGTACTGTTGAGTCGAGTCAGTGGGTCGTTGTGGAGATTTTGACAGGTCACCGACACCCTGTGGTGGAGAATTCACACCATAGATAATCAGTCTATCCGCTTAATCTGGGTTGCAACTATCTTGAGATAATCTAACAAGCTCTGCTCGAATTGGCTTTGACCTCATCTAGTCATGTAGATAACTTGGTTTAGCAGCTAAATACTGCTTATGCTATGCATGCCATGATGTGCTATGATGTGCTATGCTTGTGCTAGCAGCTATCCACTATTCGTGGATAGCTGTGAAATGAGAACAGGGTGATGTGCCATTTACAATCCACCAAGAAGGTACGCCGATTGCAGGCTCTATGCGTAAATTACATGCAGTGCAGTATTGCGGTGCATCACATCTTTAAAGCTTCGCTCGCACGTGCTCGTGAGTAGCAAGCTTCACAGATTATACGTTCGGCGCAGTCGCGCAACTGCAGCTGCCCCGCAACTGCAGCTGCCCCAGGTGCACAGCGGGTGGCCCAGGAGTCGCCAGTCACCTACCTGTCTAGAACCACACGGGCCGGTCGTATTCAGTCCGCACAGGATCAGTGTCCATCACACTGTGGAATCAGTTGGCAGGTATTATCAGGTACAGTCTGCTGTGTGCAGGGCCCGTGTCCATCACACTGTGGAATCAGTTGGCAGGTATTATCAGGTACAGTCTGCTGTGTGCAGGGCCCGTGTCCATCACACTGTGGAATCAGTTGGCAGGTATTATCAGGTACAGTCTGCTGTGTGCAGGGCCCGTGTCAATCACACTGTGGAATCAGTTGGCAGGTATTATCAGGTACAGTCTGCTGTGTGCAGGGCCCGTGTCCATCACACTGTGGAATCAGTTGGCAGGTATTATCAGGTACAGTCTGCTGTGTGCAGGGCCCGTGTCAATCACACTGTGGAATCAGTTGGCAGGTATTATCAGGTACAGTCTGCTGTGTGCAGGGCCCGTGTCAATCACACTGTGGGATCAGTTGGCAGGTATTATCAGGTACAGTCTGCTGTGTGCAGGGCCCGTGTCCATCACACTGTGGAATCAGTTGGCAGGTATTATCAGGTACAGTCTGCTGTGTGCAGGGCCCGTGTCAATCACACTGTGGAATCAGTTGGCAGGTATTATCAGGTACAGTCTGCTGTGTGCAGGGCCCGTGTCAATCACACTGTGGAATCAGTTGGCGGGTATTATCAGGTACAGTCTGCTGTGTGCAGGGCCCGTGTCAATCACACTGTGGAATCAGTTGGAAGGTATTATCAGCATACATCGTATCTGACCCTGTGTTAGGTGGCCACACACCATACCTCTCAGTGAGTTGTGATGCGCCATGTCATACGTGAAACTGAGTGCTGCGGCCATGGGCGTAAGAACACGGGAGTTAGGCGTTCTTGGCCTCTCACTCCTCGCGATGGAAACGATTAGTCATGCGGAGCCAAATGGCAGCGGCACATCCACTTTTAGCCCACGTTTTCACGCTCCTGGTTGCAACTCCGCTAAGTGTGTGTGTAATACGGTGGACACAATAATAAATTGCTGTTTTACAGAATCTGCTAGAAGACTACACGTTCCTGCCCTTCTCTATTCTATTGGCGTTCTTTTGGATCTTCACATTCAAAAGCGTGCCAGAGACAAAAGGGAAAACTTTTGAAGAAATAGCTGGTGTCTTCCAGCCTTCACCGTAAGCCTGGTTGAAACATGTGGGGAATAATTTACTAAGACAAAGAATGGCTTGTTAAAAATGTATTGCTTTGTATCGCTTCGACACGAACACGCCGAACGCAGCGCCTCTAGCGGTCAGCTATTAATGGCTTCACTATAGCGTGACGCTCCGACAATGTGTATTTTTAATGAATATGCTGGTAGAAGAAAATTGACAGACTGGAGCAGAGATGCGGTTCAGTAAACCCAAGGTGCGGACCCAAGGTGCGGTTCAGTAAACACTTCCACATCTATTGAGCATGTGTGCATCACATTTATCAACAAATTCTTTCTGTCATCTTGCGTCGGAAAATCCGGTCATCCCAGCATTCGCCGCCACCTTACTATGGCGCGCGCGCCCACTCGCACGCGAGGCCCTGTATTTTCATTCATGACATAAACTATCATAGTTGGGGCACAAACAACTGGTCACTGCCGCTTGAAAAGGCGAATCGCTTCCTATCAAGCGTGTCCATGCTTAATACAATTTCACTTTGTCACTTTGTATCCCAAGTTCGTGCTTCAGTGTTTCACCGATCATGCATCTGTCATCAATATGGAACGCACGGGCACATGGGTATCTGTAAGCGTAGAAGTCAATGTTTTTGCTGCCTTTTAAACAAAATATTCCTTGCAAATTTAAATATATTCAATAAAGGTTAACTATTTACAAAGTAAGACACAACAAACTTATTTTAGTAACATAATTATATCATTGTTAAGGTATACCAGCGTCATGAAAGTTGCTTCACGGCGTAACCACACACTACGCGACCTATTTAACCCTCGCCCAGTCGGGCGTCAAGATGGTTCTTCGCCGTGCCCTGGGAGGTGGGGGGTCCACTTCCATCCCCAGGATCACAGAAGCTACGACATCCACATAAAATAAAATAAAAATACCATCGGATACCCCATGACGAATCGGGAAGAACACAACTAAAATGTTTATTTTGCAAAAACTGAGGACACTGCGTGCACTTATGATGTTACGGGTGCCGTCAATTTTTATGTCTGATGATATTTTTTTGAAGATTTCGGAGAGATCGGGGATAAATCTAACGAAATTTGGCGATTACTGTAGCTTTACGCGGGAACTCAAAACGATCCCTGATTGGATAGCTCCTTCAATGATATTGCCAAAGGACATCATGAAAGATTATTGAAACATTTTAGCTGGAGGTTGGCTGCTGGCCGCTGAAAATTAACGGAATATATCGAGTTATTTTTGCCATAGTGGATGATAGGGAACGGCCACGTCTAACAGGTTATTGACTTCCCCAATATTGGACCACTTTTATGCAATTAATACTAAACTTAGCGCTTAATTTATCGCATTGACCGAATTCAAGGGCTTCAATGCTTTGAAGGTCCTTCGATCATCGAAGCGATATGTGTCGTGCAACTAACCACCTTTTTTGCTTGAATTCGTATCATCATGATGTTTTTATTCTAACTATGATGCATTTTCAATATGAATATGATGCCAAACATGTTGAAGTTCTGGATGAGTTATCGTTTTATATGTTCCCATTTCTCATTATCCCATTGATGATATTAATTATAGTCATATCGGGTAACCTAGGCATCATATGCCTATTGGCAAAGAAATAAGAAAGGTGTGGCTGTATTCTGAACACTGCTTTTGCGGAAGACTGTCGTTCGAATTTCTGCAGCCATTTATGACAATTGTGTGCACAAAAGATGTCTGCATTTGATACCTGTGCAATGCGGGTTTTGTTGGTGCTTTCAGACTTCCCACTGGCTCTGAGCCAATGATGGAGGACCACAATTACGGGTACGTCGCTGATGTCAACCGAGATATGTGCAACAAGAGTCACTCATGTATTGCCACATCTACCCACCTGTTGTCACGCGTCTCCCGATGCTGATGTTTGGTAACCATGGTGAACTTGTGTGAACTTTATTTGGGGTGACATGAGCATTTTGATGCAAAAGTTTCCTCGAATGCCATTTTTTAAATCTAGTATACGCCCATATGCTCAACGGTTAGCTTCGATCTGATTGGGTGGGGGAGGGATTCAATGCTTGAGTAGGCTAGTAGCCACCTTTATCATATGTAAAGCTACACCATTGCTGGGGACGGTAAAATCCCTGGCAGCTATGGCGCACCAATGTGGCGCGACACCAGCGAGCATTCTTACGCTTCAACTCTATCCACCTGCTGTTCAGATTGTGTCACAGCATACTTTCTGTTGTGAAGCTCAGGTCCGTGCTGTGGTTGTGCAGGGCTGTGGTTCCCCATCTCACTGGGCCCGTGATATCGCCTGCATTGCCAAAGCCTCTGTTTGCCGGATGATTGATGTTGCCGTCTCGTCTGCTATCTGGTGGATGTTCCTCGACCCTCAGCCTCAGATGGCGCTGTCAGTCGAATCTGACGCTGTAGATGGATAACGGTGTGTTGGCGCGTTTTCAGGAGCACGGTGAATTGTTTGAACGATGTAGGATATGACGAGCGCCCGATGCTCGAGTCACGATACCGCGCACAATGTAAGACAGGCTGCCAGGCAGCTGCTCGCTTCCTTGTACTTCCTGTCTCTCTTGCTGTCGGCCATCTGAGCTGCTCGGATTTGTGCTGTATTGGTCCCGAACCGAAAATATGCGAAGTGCACACGAGTTGAGACGGTCATGTGATGTGCAGAGGGGCTCCAGTTTCGTTTGGTGTCAGGCAGTGTGTTATACCTAGCTGTGCGTTGTGTGGGACGTGCTTTGTCTCTGTTCAGTTAAGCGTCAGCATGCAGGGCACGCTCGAAACTGCATGGTCTGTGCTGTACCACTGGTTGTTGATTGATTTATTGATTATTTGGGCTTAAGGGCACCTGAACAGTCATTGGGTATGTAGAGTCCAATACCTCTGACTGACTTAAGGGCACCTGAACAGTCATTGGGTATGTAGAGGTCAATACCTCTGACTGCATTGGCTGACGTAATTAATATATTTTTTTAATGGAAATGCAATGAGTGGCAGATTGGGCGGGCACAGTGTGAATACCTACTTGGCATTTGTGCGGCTTTACTTTTTAATGGGTGATTTTCAGTCTCCTAGTCCATGAGACGACCACAGGTTCACAGAAAGGTCATGCCGTTTAACACGCCTAATTCATTGAATGGCTGAACTTAGGGATTCAGGAACCACAAGTCAGGATCAGACAGGTTAATGTTGGGCAGTCTGATTCCGTTGTTCTGGAAGCTGATGCATCGAACTTCAAGAAAGCAAGTGTCTCAAAATTGTTATCAGCGAAAGGCTTAGAGCAGATTCATCTCTGGTTAATTGCGAAATATACTTCTGGCTACCAAGCCACCAATTGACAATTTTAGCGCCGAAATTGAACAGGAAGGAATCCATTCCATTGCCAAGGGAGTCGAAGCATGTCACTATTGGCTTCGTTTTGTAAAACTCAGCCATGTTTGGAGAGTCGGAGATTTACAATTTGGTCAAGGAAAGGATCAAGCAATCAGCTGGCACCCAACACATAGGAATACAAATGGTCAAGACGCAGAATGAGCTCCTCAGCAAAAATCATGTTGTGCTATTGTTCTTCATTGACAGACGAAATCTGACCTTCTTTGGGTTCCTTCTGCGGAATGCATCCCAAACAGAAGTATCAATTTTGAAAATAATTGGGGGTGTGGCAATGGGAGGGCTGAAGTCGATTGGGATGGCCCACATATCCGACATCCTACGTGTAGAGCTACACATCACAAACTGAAATCGTTTGTCTGGTGGGAAGCCAACACTGAGGGGGGCCAATGGCCTCCAAAAATACTTCAAATGAACACTCGTGATCCCAAAACCTAACGGGGATGGCAACATGTCGTACCCATAAATCGGTGCTGTTTAAATTCGTACACATTCGCTGATCTTCCGAACAGTAAGACCATACAATAAACGTACACAAATTGACTTGAACGAGGGCTAGGGCGATCGGTGATGTTCCCCTCGCCTTTATCTCGGCCCTCATCTCGTCGAGGTTGCCAGACTGGCTTCTACTGTTGGCTTTTCAACCATCCCGCCATGAAGTTGGGAAGAGGGGGTGGGGGAGCGGTCAGCCGCCAAACAGAACGGTTTTGTCTTCGCCTACAATTAGGAGCTGTCCTGGATGACACTACGATTCATGTTTATGCTTGAAGCTGGTGTTCACTGCTTTGCATGAACTTTGCGACTGTTGCATGCTACGCCAAGCTGTAAAGTATGAATTGGAGTCTGTGAGAGCTGTGTGTTGATTGCGAGATTGTATGCAGTCGCAATACGCCGGAAAGGGGATGTGTGTGTTCTACCTATGCACAACCATTTATGATAACGGACTGTGAAGTGCTGCCGATTTGGCATTGCTTTGCTAGGAGGTTTTTATTATTGATGTGTATTTTTCTTAATTTCGCCAAGGAAATCAGTCTTTGAAATTTGTGATCTTGCGATGAATGCTTGATTGGCATTAATATCCGCACCTCCCACCCATGCCGACTGACCCGGTCTGATCTGAAGCATTATAGTCACTTCTGATCCACTCAATTCTGTCAAAGTTGTCATGATTCGATCTACCGATTCCCGCTACTATTGACTTGATCTGTCTTGGACACCGTTACCCGCTACTATTGACTTGATCTGTCTTGGACACCGTTACCCGCTACTATTGACTTGATCTGTCTTGGACACCGTTACCCGCTACTATTGACTTGATCTGTCTTGGACACCGTTACCCGCTACTATTGACTTGATCTGTCTTGGACACCGTTACCCGCTACTATTGACTTGATCTGTCTTGGACACCGTTACCCGCTGCAATTGACTTGATCTGACTCGGCCACCGTTGCCCGATGCCGTTGCCCGTTACCACTGACCTGACCTGACCTGACCTGACCAGGTACACCGTTGCCATTAACACTGACCTGAGCTGACATGATTCGACCCATCGTCTTCCGTTACCACTGACCTGGTCTGGCCTGATCCGATCCATCGTCGCCCGTTACCACTGTCTGACCAGGCCTGACCTGACCTGACCTGACCCGCCATTTCAGCACCGTCCGAGCGGTCTGAGAGTGAGCCGGAGCCGAGTGGCGGCGTCAGCCTGCACCACTCGCTGGAGCGGGCCGCCCACTACGCGCCGTCCGAGCCACCGCTGGGACCGCGTCTACTCGACCGACGCAGCCTGGAGCGGCTGGAACGGCGCAGTCTGGACCACCTGGAGCGGCTGGAGCGGCTGGAGCGGCTGGAGCGCGGCGGTGTGTCGGCCACTGGCAGCCTGGCGTGACCCGTGTCGGGTGGTGGCAGTCCGCAGACGTGCCTCGGCTCGGCGCGTGGCGCCCTCAGCGACGACAGAACCAACAGCGCGTCAGAGAGCGTCAGCGGCCACGAGGACCTGTGGAAGCCCAACCACCTGCTCTGTAGCGACACCAGTTCCTGATGCAGCGCCGGCCACCGGCAGCCGACGGCGCGTCCCACCAGAGCCCGCCGTCGACGCCGACGGCCTGGCCGACGAGGCGTCGGCAGGAACGGCGCACCGAGGCGGGCCGCCACTCAGTGTCTGGCCAGGACCACGTAGCGGCACGCGCACTGTGCCCCACGGGTCAATAGACAACAAGACGTGGCGGGCCGCTCCAATAGCCGCACAGGTTCCACTGCTCGATAATCATAAGATGATAAAGCTCAATATTTCTAGCTTCGGCGGGCTTGGGCATAGGGAACTAGATTTAGCGTTGCTGTTAACTGCAGGTAGTCATTCAGATCTTCTTCGGCCTTTGTTGACTTTGACCAGCCGGCTTCTAGACCCTAGCACCAACGATGAGAGCTTTCGTAGGCCATGTACGATGGTGCATAATAGGTACAGTTGATTCGAATGCTATGTGCACCGACGCTAAACAATACTGCACTGCCCGGCCGCACTTTTATGCTGTAATACTCCAGTGACTAAGATACCATCTTCCAAATGGTTCAACGAGAGACTGAGCGACAGAAAATACGGGCATGTTAATGGAGCATCAGGGCGATGCGGCTGATACGCTTATTAATGAGTTGAATGGGTACCCTGCTGGCGTTGTCTGTTGTTAGCCGTACTGGACACTGAGCGACTATTGAATGGGTACCCTGCTGGCGTTGTCTGTTGTTAGCCGTACTGGACACTGAGCGACTATTGCGTGTGCCGCGCATGCCACAACAATCGTCTTTCTCTGTTGCGAATCACGCTCGGTTGTGGTTGTGGCCGATGGAATGTTTCTACTCACGGCTTGACGGGAAGAGCGACAGCATGTCTGCACGCCTTCTGAGTTATGCACCCTGAGAACTGTGTCGCTGCTGTCAGTGATGAAGTGATTGGTGTGAGGCCCGTGCACAAAGACGTCGTCAGTGTCCCCGAACAGTGATCTCAGTCGAACTCCCTCGTCGACGCTGCGCGAAGGATTAAATCGCTTAGTTTGCTTACACGTGCTATAGTGTGGTCGTCGCTTGGTGGCAGTGGTCTGACGTGGTCCGGCGTGGTCTTGCGTAGTCCGTCATTGTTCTGCGTGGCTCCACATGGTCTAACGTGGCTCCGCGTGGTCTGACATGGCCCCGCGTGGTCTGACGTGACCCCACTTGGTCCGGCGTGATCCCACTTGGTCCGGCGTGATCCCACTTGGTCCCACGTGGTTTGGCACGACCGTGGCCGCGGCATGTGCGGCGTGTGTGTGTGTATCCCGCTGTCTATGTGTGTACGTTTGTGTGGGCGGTGTGAGAGTCGTTGGCGCGTCCAGTCGAGTGGCGCCAACACGCGACGCGTCGGCCAAGGCTGGCCAGTTTTATACGAGCTACGTCATTTGAACTATCAGTCCTAGTCTCAGTGCCAACAGGCGGCTTGTGCCGCGTGATGTTGTCGTCATGGTAGCAGGGGTGTCGCACAGTGTCGCCGGCAGACATGCAGGGCAGCCATTGCAACCAGCCAGGAAAGCAGCCGGCGAGTCAGACCACGCCACGCTATACAATACGCATCAGGCCAAATTAGACGGCGTGTGCAGCCAACAGTTGTCGAACGGTGATTGCAGATACAAATTAAGTGAGGCAAAACAGGGAACCGACTACACAGATGTCCATGACCTGCGCCAGTGGTTAGAATCCACACGAAGTGCACCACCGTGATCTCGATTAGTATTCTAACCATGGAACTTTGCGCTTTTTTGTACATGATGAATCGTCAGCTTTCAGTCGAAAATGCTACACCATGTTTGCTTCTTGGTTTGCGCTGTTCCGCCACAAAATATGTGAACAGATGGTGGCCAGTCGTGTCAGTCATGCAATGACATTATAACGGTGATTGTGCGGCCATCCGGGTACTAATATCTACAATGCTAATCATCGCGAGGCAGCTTTTTCAAGCCGACCTAATATACACTATTCTTTACAACGAGGAAGCGAGTTGTTTTCCGATGTAATTGCCATCAAGGTTTTTCTTTGCTGGCATGAAGTAATAACACAACATGGTCGTACATTTGTGGTGACGTCTGGCATTGCACCATGCGTGCAACCAGTACTTCCATCAGGATCAGTTCCACCGGTTGTATTAACCCTGTTACGGTATAACTCGTTTAAGCTTAAATCTGTAGAGTGGACGGATTACGCCGCCCCCTTGAGATCTCGGAATATGTTGGATGATTTGAATACTGGATAGCGCAAGCAAATTCTACAGATCTGATCTACACTTTTACAATTACAAGATGTTACAATTTTCCCAATGGTGAAGTCAGGAGGCACACAATGAGGGAAATGCATTATAAACATTTAGGACTGTTTCTATTTTGCATCGATAAAATTGTGCATATGTAGGAAAAATCATTATTAATGATCCAAAACATCATTTGATTTCATACATGAACATGCGAAGCAGCCGATGGCGTAGCCAGAAGTCCAAGGAGGAGTGAGCATCAGTTGTTCTTTGTTGCTGGTCCTTCGCAGTCAGTGCCACACACACACACACACACACACACACACACACACACACACACACACACACACACACACACACACACACACACACACACGCACACACATACCTATTATTTTGTCCTTACGTGACAACAATACTTGCCGTGGGGTTTTGGCCAGAGGCGTACCCAGGGAAATATGCTAGGGAGGATGCTGAGAGGCCTAAGTGGAAAGGATATTACAAGCATTGGCCATTGGGAAAATCTCCAGGCTGGGCCATTGTGTGCGATTTATTATTATCGCTTGACCTTAATTCACTCCTACCCCTCCTTGATCAGCCATTGATCAAGTGTCACCCTCGTCGCACCGCTGCTTGTAGTGGATTTAATAGGGTATGTCTTGGCTATTTCTCGTCACCTTCTGGATCCTGCATTGAGAATGTTGTCTGACTCCACCACTGCTTGTGATGCACTATTTCCGTGTGTCCTGAATTCACCCCACCCTCCCAACTTACCGATGACACCGTAATTGCTACCGTTGTGTGAAAACCAGTTACATGTTTCTAATTTGTATTTCCCCTGAATCCGTCCCTGGCATGATTAGGCTCAAAAGGAGCAATTCGGTACGGAAGAAAGGTAGTGTGAGCAGCTGAATTCCAAATTATGGCCACCGGAATAGCAAAACTACGGCTATTCAGATGCATATGCCGTTCCTAAAGATCCGCGAAAATATGTTGGGGGTTCATCCGAATATTCGCTCCCCGAGCCGCCTCTGATATAGTTGCGAAACTAAACTTTTGGGACGAAGCACACAAAAAGACAGTTGGGAAAAGTCTGAGTTTTACGCTCTTATTACAAAGCGTTAGGGGGCGGTAGGCGAAAAAGAACCACAAGGGGGCCAAATCCGTCTCCTAGTCTACCAGAATAGGGTTTACAACGTAAACTTCACCCGTGTAAGTAATCGGTGGTCTCCCCTGATGTTCGTACGCGACCATGGAAATGTGACGCCTGTCAGCGTGCCACCACCTGTCGTGGTTGGCGGTGTGATGATTTACCGACCTGTCGTGGTTGGCGGTGTGATGATTTACCGACCTTATGGTGTGCCAAGTTTGAAGACTTCACGTGAGGTCGCTAATCTGTGATGTCTTGAGAGGGAACACATTAGGTTGATTTCACCGAAATTGCGGATTATCGGCAATTAAGCTCAATTCCTGTCCCCAAAATAGTTTATGTTGGATGCGATGGATGATGATGGACGACCGGTAGGATGATGGACAACTCAGCTAACGTGCTTGCACAGGCCATTGACCTTTCCGAGACCGTTTAAGCTCATCTTCTCAGACCGTTTGAGCTAATCTTCTCCTCAGATCACGTTGTCGGGCTTCTGGATCGCTCTGAGGTTATAATGCGGACGCCAAAGCTGAATTTGGTGTCCATTTGTATCCATGGCTACAAAAAAAAATATCCTATTTCGGGCACTATTTGGGAAGTTTCCAATGCCGGGTAAGCTGGGTAGTTTCCAATGCTAGGTAAGCACTTCGACCTCACCTGATGCTTGATCGATATTTAGAACATCCACATTGATGATCTCAAAATATTGAAGGCTGCTATGTTGAACATTTCAAACCCGCATCAGTCATTGTGTTGCACAGGGAACTATGCGTACAAATTTCCCCGCTCGCCCCTACCCGAAATAAGATAGTAGATATACATTGTAGTTACTGCATTGATCTGGAAGATCAACAGTATTCCATAACAACGGCTATCAATAGTGACGTATTGTCACACGCAGCACTCTGTTTTGCTTCATGTCGTTACCACGCTCGGCTTGGTACCCAAGGGGGGTGGCAACACTTTTCCCTCCATCGGGGAAGGGGGAAGGTGGCAACATGTGGTGCGCGGGCGAGGGCTGCCCTCTGTCACTTTATACCTTCAACAGACTAACCATCGTCAGTGCCGTGGATGGATGCAATATGCTAGCTTTTTTATCCGTATGTCAATGATAGGTTGATTTCCGGAAGTTCTAGTATATTTGTTGTAGCTACTTTACGTCTTAAATGAACATATCACGCTGGTGTTATGTCGGGCCAGGGAACAGCGGCAGCTGTTCCTTAGCTTTTTGAGGAATTGAGCTCAAGAGCGAAAAGCTCTTGAGGTCATTTACGGAAAAATCGTTGCACGCTTGTTGGGATGTGAGCATTCTCGTTTTCTTTGCCTCGATAACGTCACAACTGATCACCATCATCATCTGATGTAACGTGACCTTTGGTTATAGCGAAGTCATCTCAGACCATCGAACCGATCTGGGTCAACGTCACATTTGCATTTTACCTGCTGATGCTGCCATTCTTCTGATGCAAGTAGGATTTCATAATATGCTAACGACGTGTAAAATTTATATACCTTGCTTTTCAGTCGGCTAACCTATGCCGACTTTTAACACGCGCCTGGAGGGTCTCTGAAAATTACGCGCACTGGAGGGGGGGGGGGCGGACTCCGCCCCCCCCTAAGATCTCGGCTCCTATTAAAGCTGGAGTAACGATATTTTCAGGGTAGATGAGTACTATAATGATCTATATTGTGTACAAATTTCATGACCTTAGGTTAATGTCTTCAAGGTCAAATGAGGACACATATGTCACAATTTGCTTGTTTTGCGTGGCTTGGCTTGTCATTGTTGTGAATCACTGTGATTGTGTTCAAATGCTCCAAAATGGGCATCCATGATGTTTTGGACATGACTAATGATGCAATACAGCTGCTAGACCTAGCATTTGACCTTAGGTCACCTATATAGCAGCACTTTATCAGGTCAGTTATCTGTTCCAGTTACCGGAACCGGGACGCCCGCCCGACTGCTCCGTCGGGCGGCTCGGCGCAATCGGCTTCGCGAAGAAGGGAGTGAAGTACATGAATGAAGTATGGAAACGCTTAGGTACACAATGACAAACAGTAGTTTTCAGAATGTGTAGGGAGTAACATACAAAATGACATCAATCGCATGACAGTCATGTGCATTTATGACAACATTCCAGTTGACCAAGTTTGGTTCCATTAACCTGTCATGAACTTGACCTGACTTGACCTCGGTGACCTAATATGACCTTGAAACTATATAGCATAACAATATACATCAAACAAGTCGCTAGTGTTGCCAAGAACCCTTTTGCCGATATACGGGAAGCGCATCAGCGCCGATTTTTGTGGTCTGGCGCTAGGAAATGTTTTGACTTTAACGGCCTCTAACTCGAAAAATATTCGGCAGATTTCAGTTGTTCTTGGTTCAAACGACGCGCCGGACATTTCTAAGCAGGTACGCAACAAATAGCGTATATCGACCGGTAAAATCGGGAGTTATGTACGAAAAACCGGACGGGTGGGTGGATTTCACCCCCCCTCCAGTGCGCATGTTAAGGTTGCGAAAGGTTATATTTACCCTTCATTCATCCTGGCATGGTTTCATGGCATCATGTTCATGGTTTTCTATACACCCACCAACACGAGATCTCATGGAAACTGAAAACCTTGCCATCTTGCGTTGATGGCGTAGTCAGTGATGCTGTTGAAACAGAGGTTATCACCAGGAAATTACCGTGTCCATGGAAAAATTGCCTGTTTTATTCGTCTGGTCGAACTTCATGCCTGATTGTCAAATGTCAGTGGGCTGTGTCAACCTTCCTCCACCCTACGTGGTAGAAGGTGCAGCTGAAGCTGCATGGTGCCGATGCTTACTTATAGCACACAGCCACCATATTTTTATCTGGTGATAATTTCCTTTCTGTTGTTATGTACAGCGACATTTTTACTTTCTTTACGTAGCTTTTGTATATATTTATTGTATTTATGTCCCGCTAGGTTGGGAAAGCAACATTTCATGAAGCGTTTCTGCACTCTGTATCAAAGCGTGGAGACGTCGAGAAAACCTGTGGGTAGCAATGCTTGTGTTTTGTTGTGGTGCATGCTTGATGTAGAGCCATGTTCCGGCCCTTTTTTATCAGTCCACGCATGGGCACTGCAGTTGGCAGTTGTTGCGCCACCATGAGCGGGCAGTCGGCAGGTGGTCCTCAGCTGAAGCGACAGCCAGTGAGGACGGGCAGTCGGCAGGTGGTCCTCAGCTGGAGCGACAGCCAGTGAGGACGGGCAGTCGGCAGGTGGTCCTCAGCTGGAGCGACAGCCAGTGAGGACGGGCAGTCGGCAGGTGGTCCTCAGCTGGAGCGACAGCCAGTGAGGACGGGCAGTCGGCAGGTGGTCCTCAGCTGGAGCGACAGCCAGTGAGGACGGGCAGTCGGCAGGTGGTCCTCAGCTGGAGCGACAGCCAGTGCGACGTCACACCGGCTCGCCTCAATGCGTCCTGCCTCAGCTCAACAAACAGAGGCTTTCTCTGCCACTGTCGTGTGGACGCCGCCACCTCGGGGTGTGTACTTGGTCGCGCGGCAAGTCAGCCTGTCCATTCAGCCACTGGCTTCGTGGATCCCGGGGGGCGTCCAGCCCACTCGTGACTCGAGCGCCCACTCGTGACTCGAGCGCCCACTCGTGACTCGAGTTCCCACTCGTGACTCGAGCGCCCACCCGTGACTCGAGCGCCCACTCGTGACTCGAGCGCCCACTCGTGACTCGAGTGCCCACTCGTGACTCGAACGCTCACTCGTGACTCGAGTGCCCACTCGTGACTCGTGACTCGAGTGCCCACTCGTGACTCGTGACTTGAGCGCCCACTCGTGACTCGAGCGCCCAGTCCACTCGTGACTGGTGCGTGTCGCTGCACAGGCAGAGGCGACTGAACAAAAGTGGACAGAGTGGGATGTAGTGGCGACCGACACCAACGCAATCAATATCTCACCTCGGGTCTCATGAGCGGCGACGCGTGCGTGCGGAACATCCCCTATGGTGTGGTGAATTGTCTGACTGCGACCGCCGACCCCTGAACTACAGGGCGCGGCCCTGTTGGTACTTTTGTCATGATCTCTCTGCAACTTGTCGAAATACAATCGGTCGAGACAAGCGGCCGATCTCTCACCTCCAAGGAGGACAGCTAAGACTACAGCTAAGACTAAGATGCTTACCGGATAACTGTGAAGTGCGGACCAAAGCCTGCGATAAAAGATGTCAGATAATGTGAGCTAGGATAATAAAAACAAACATCATATTTGGTCCATCCATTGGGTACCGAAGCGGGATTGGCGGCAGTTTCCATCATCCCCTGAGAAGTTGTGGACCTCAAAGAATCGCGCCGGGGTTCGAAAAATGCGCCAGGCTCACTAAAAATCACACCGGGCCCCCCAAATCACATTTGGAGCCTAAAAATGCGCACAGGGGCCTCTGAAAATGACGTTGCTTCCCACGATCGCATCAGGACCCTTACAATAATTTTGTGGGCCCAAAAAGTCACGCAGGGGCAATGAAAATGACGCTGGGGTCCCAAAATCGCACCCAGGCTCTTGGAAATCACATTTGCGCCCCCGAAATCGTTCTGGAGCCCCAAAAAATGGCACTAGGGTCTCCAAAAAGTGGGACCGGGGCACCTGAAGATACCGCTGAGGCCCTAAAAGTATCGCCGGACCTCCTGAAAATGACACTGCTCCCCCCCCAAGCGGGCCAGTCCCTGGAAATCGCGTTGGGCCCCAAAATAGTCGGACCGTGGCCCCTGAAAATCACGTTGGGAGCCTCAAGAGTTCGAACCTGAGCCCCTGAAAATCCCATTGGGGGCCCCAAAAAGTCGTGCCGAGTCCTTGAAAATCACGACGTGGATCCAAAAGTTCGGGCCGGAGCCCCTGAAAATCACGCTGAGCCTGGGGGTGCCAAAAAAAGTCGCGCCCGGGACCCTGAAAATCACGCTACGGGCTTGACAGGTCGCACCGGGGCCCCAGAAGTCTCAAAGGGACCACACAAAAATGAAACCGAGGCAACGAAAAAAAACCAATCCGGACATGGAAAAGCACTCTGGGCTTCATCAATCACTCCAAAAGTTTCCAAAATGTGTTGGGCCCGCAAAAACGTGCGAGGTCACTACAAACTCGCGATAGGGATCACAACATATGACGACGGGGCCAAAAATCGCACTTGAACCCCAAAAGTCGCATCGCTGCACTTGAAAATCACACTGGGGGCCCAAAAAGTCGCGCCGGAGGCCCACAATTCGCAGTTAACTTCCCAAAAATAAATACGTACCCGGAATGTTGCTCTTTGGCCAGGCGAATGGCGTCAAGACCCAAAAAGACGCGTCAGGCTCCGGAAAAGAAACGTGTTGGGCCACCGAAAAAAATGCACCGGGGGTTACAAAACTAGAACTCGACACCAAAATATCACAACGGAACTCCATCTAATCGGCCAGAGCATCGGGAAAATTCAGAAAAGGTCCCGAAAGAACGTTCTCCGATGGGACTTTCTACTCTGATGGGTGCCGTCGGCTAAAAAAAATCGTTGAGCAACTTTAGTGGCGTACCAAAATGAGCGAATGCTCCCCCACACCTGAAGGGGTGAGTTCCAAAGAATCGCGCCGGGGTCCGAAAAAAACGCTCTGGGGCCACATAGATTCGCGCCGAGGCAACGAGAATTCGCGTAGGTGGTTCTATATAAATACAGCGAGCATGACAAAACCGCGCCGAATCCCCAAATATCTTGCTACGGACCCAAAATTCCCGTCGGTAGTCCCAACAATTTTGGTCAGGGCATCAAGAGTTCCAATGTTCTGTTTAAAAAAAAAACTGGCGTCGATGGCCCCAAATATGCACAGCGTGACCCGAAAATCGCATCGGGACGCGATCAAAATTAAGCTGGAGCCCTCCAAAATAAGCAGATTCCGAAATATAAATGTCCGAGCAAGGAAAGTCGCTCCGGAGCACCATACATACCACCAGATGCCATACAAAATCACGTACGGCCCGGAAAAAACATACCGGAACTCGAAAAATCGCGGTGGGATAACAAAATATGGCGCTGGGGCTCCGAAAAATCAGGCCGGGACTCGGATTGTAAAATATTCAGAATAATTCGCCAAAATCGCGTCGAGCCCAGCAAACTAGCGTCGGGCCACCCGGAATCACGCACCTGGGCCCGAAAAGTCGCACTGAGACCACAAGAAGTTATACCGGAGACACAAAAAATGGTGCTGGGGTCCCACAAATTGGCGTCAGGAGCCCCAACTAAACAGAGCGGGACCCTAAGAGCACAACGGGAGGCAGAAAATGCACCGGGCCCTCCAAAGCGTACCGAGTCTCGCAACAAAGCGGCAGGGCTTTCAAACATGCGTTGCAACTCTAAATAAACACACAGGGAACTCTAAATAAAAACACAACGGAGGCCCTCAGAGCACACCGGGACCATAAGACCGCATGGAGGGCCTCAACAACCTACCAGCCCCCCAAGCGACATGGTCGTACAAAATAAACAAAATGACTAGGCACTAAATAAACACATCGGGGTCTTCGAAAACGTGCCGGTACCTCAGAAATATCGTCGGTGCACAAAAAAGCAAGACAACTCTAACAAAGAGCCGAGGACTGAAGGATGTGCCGGGCCCTGAACAAAAATTGGCTGTAGCCTTAAACACATCCGTAAACGAAGAACGCAACGGGTAAAAAAAAGAACATCTTGCTAGGGCATAGGTTCGGTAGTCAATCTCGGACGAGCAACTTATTTAACCAAAGAGATGAGGTGTACCAAATCTTAGCGGGTATACGTTTTGCTTAACCACCAGAATATGTGGGAAGAAGGGAACTAATAATCGAATTTAATTAATCGAATCTTCCCAGCGAATCTAGATACGAAGCATTCCACACGTGAAATATGCACATGACTATCGTGTTGCAGCAATTAGCAAAACGTGGAGACCTAGCAGAAACCAGAGAATCGCACGAAATGTAGCGAATGCGCCGAATGTGCAAGGGGGTGTGAACGTGCACGAACATTGATGTTTTGGCGACCGGGTGTTATTAACTGGAATGCGTGAAATTGTAAAATTTAACATATTTAAGTGATCTGCACAGGTGTAATTTCAGCAGTGTGAGGACCAAGATATCCCTTATCAAGGGATATCTTGGTCGAATAAAAACCCTGGAACAGCATGTGGGGCGGGGGAGCTAGGGTTGAAAACCGGGCGACTCAAAAACGAGGGTGGTAGATTGGCCCCCTCCACAGAACAAAGAAGTTGGTTAATAATTATTTCATAAAAAAAGAGAAAATGGACTCGGTTGAAAAATAATGGTCGAAATCCGGGGCCTTTTAAACAAATGGGCTTAGGTGGGTCCCCTCCAAATCCGCTTGCCCCCTCCCCGCCTAGCGCAAATCCTAGATACGGGTCTTGCTTCATTCAGCTCATGAATTGTAAATATGAACACGTATGCTGCATGGGCATCGCATTATACACGCCTAAGGGTGCTGATTTCTCAAAATGCATGAGGGAGGGTTAGGGTCACAATACATGGAAGCAATGGGCGGGCCCAAATGCATTGGGATGCACACTCACTCCATAAGGTCCAATGCTAAATTTGAAATTATTGGGGGGGGGCAAAGCTAACATTGAGGGGGCACTTGCCCTCTCAAAGTATACAAAACAACACTCATGCCCACGGGATCATTTCACCCTAGTCTTGATCTCCCCTCCACGTGTGCCAAATGTATCATGTGACCCCAGTTTCCACATGCTTGTGAGTGTCATGGTTAATGCATGCATTACTCCCAATCGAGTGTTATATATTGTCACCAGCAAGGGCGTCGCCACCGGGGGGGCAGGGGGGCAGTCGCCCCCCTGCCGTGAAACTGGGGGGGCGCCGCCCCCCTGAAATTTGAGGAGGCCCCTATCCGCAAAAGCACAGCAAAAAAAGGTGAGCAAAGAGGCCGACGGGACAGAATATCATGCTGTCAATGAGGCCTCAAGACTGACGAGGCCACCAGGAAATATAATCAGGTCTCTATAAGAGCGTAGAACAGAGATTGGGAGGAGGCCCCCAGGACGAAAAGGAGGCCCCATGACGAAAAGGAGGCCCCAAGACGTAGAACAGAGATTGGGAGGAGGTCTCCAGGACGAAAAGGAGGCCCCCGGGATGAAAAGGAGGCCCCCAGGACGAAAAGGAGGCCCAAAGACGTAGAACAGAGATTGGGAGGAGGCCCCCCAGGACGAAAAGGAGGCCCCCAGGACGAAAAGGAGACCATATGACGAAAAGGATGCACCCAAGGACGAAAAGGAGGCCCCAAGACGTAGAACAGAGATTGGGAGGAGGCCCCAGGGAAAAAGGGGCCCCCAGGCCCCAGGACGAAAGGGAGGCACCAAGACGTAGAACAGAGATTGGGAGGAGGCCCCCAGGACGAAAAGGAGACCCCAGGACGAAAAGGATGCACCCAAGGACGAAAAGGAGGCCCCAAGACGTAGAACAGAGATCGGGAGGAGGCCCCCAGGACGAAAAGGAGGCCCCCGGGACGAAAAGGAGGCCCCAGGACGAAAAGGAAGGCACCAAGACGTAGAACAGAGATTGGGAGGAGGCCCCCAGGACGAAAAGGAGGCCCCCAGGACGAAAAGGAGGCCCCCAGGACGAAAAGGAGGCTCCCAGGACGAAAAGGAGGCCCCCAGGACGAAAGACGCAGTCCATGCGCCCCTACACTCCAACAATCAACCAACCAACCCCAGGACGAAAAGGATGCACCAAAGGACGAAAAGGATGCCCCCAAGACGTAGAACAGAGATTTGGATGAGGTCCCCAGGACGAAAAGGAGGCCCCCCAGGACGAAAAGGGGCCCCCAGGACGAAAAGGAGGCCCCTAAGACGTAGAACAGAGATTGTGAGGTGGCCCCCACGACGAAAAGGAGGCCCCCAGGACGAAAAGGATGCCCCAGAACGCAAAGGAATCCCCCAAGACGTAGAACAGAGATTGGGATGAGGTCCCCAGGACGAAAAGGATGACCCAGGACGAAAAGGAGGCCACCAGGACGAAAAGGAGGCCCCTAAGACGTAGAACAGAGATTGTGAGGTGGCCCCCAGGACGAAAAGGAGGCCCCCAGGACAAAAAGGATGCCCCCAGGACGAAAAGGATGCCCCAGAACGCAAAGGAAGCCCCCGATACGTAGAACAGAGATTGGGAGGAGGCCCCCAGGACTAAAAGTAGGCCCCAGGACGAAAAGGAGGCACCTAGAACGAAAAGGATGCAGCCAAGGACGAAAAGGAGGCCCCTAAGACGTAGAACAGAGATAGGAAGGTAGCCCCTAGGACGAAAAGGAGGCCCCAGGACGAGAAGGAGACCCCAGCACGAAAAGGAGGCCCTCAGGACGGAAAGGATGCCACCGAGACGGGCAAGAAGCCACCCAGGTTAGACGAAAAGGCTTCCGATGGGTGGCAGGATATTCTTAAGTTGGATATTCTTAAGTTGGAAAACGAGGCCCCCAAGACGGAAGAGGATGCCCCTGCAATATAAAATTAAGACCTGATTAGGGGAGACTTCTCCGGACGCAATAGGGGCCCCAAGACGGATAAGAAGGTCTCCGCAGGAATGAGAGAAGGCCACCGAGACCAACCAGATGAGGCCCATATTTTGGA
This sequence comes from Ashinkailepas kermadecensis, assembly GCA_034440615.1. Taxonomy (NCBI): domain Eukaryota; kingdom Metazoa; phylum Arthropoda; class Thecostraca; family Neolepadidae; genus Ashinkailepas; species Ashinkailepas kermadecensis. The sequence continues at coordinate 120,498 of JAOTOM010003259.1, forward strand.
AGAGGAGGAACCTGGAAGAGAAAATCTAGGACTAGGACGCAAAAGCGCCCTGCTAAGAGGGTAATGAGGCTCCAGACACAGATAAGGAGGCCCCCATGACGTGAGAGGAGGCCCCTAATTTGACAAAGGAGTCACCTAGGGAGGGTAGGAGTCCCCAGAAATCAAGAGAGTGTCAAAGGTGGCACGGAGGCAACCAGGATTGCAAAAGAGGCTCCAACACCGGAAAGGAGGCCCCAGAATATGAGAGGAGGCCCTAAGACGGAAAAGGAAGCCATTGGATATGAGATGAGGTTTCGGAGACGCAAAAGCAGGCCCCAAACGGGTGAGGTTCCACCGAGATAGAAAATGATGATCCAGAGACGTGGCAGGAGGCACCTAATTCGGAAGAGAACGGCACAAGATTGGAAATGAGACCCCATGATGAACGAGGAGGTCCCTAAAATAGGAGAGAAAGGCCATTGGATACGAGAGATGGCTCCCAAGCGGAAAAGAAGGCTCGAAGACGGATAAGAAGGTCCCCGGGAAATAACAAGGCCACTAAGATAGGAAAGGTTGCCAGTAATTTGGCAGAGGAGGCGCCTGGGAGAGAAGAGGAGTCCACCAGAAGATAAGAGACCACCCCTAAGATGGGTAAAGATCGAATCCAGAGCGCAGAGCAGGAGAACGCAGAGCAGGAGGCCCCCAAGACGTGAGAGGAGGCCCCTAATTTGAAAAAGAAGGCCTCTAGAAGAGAAATGAGGAACCTGCCGGACTCCGAGAAGGAGTAGGTCTCCAGGACCAAATGAGGACCCGAAGACTGGAAAGAGTTCCCAGGGAATGAGAGGAGGCCCTTAGGATGGGAGTGATAGCAGGTATGGAAGGAGGTGAGGTTTCCAAAATTGAAGATCCCCAAGACGGGTAAGGCTTTGCCAGGATAAAGGAGGAGGCACACGAGGCGTGGCAAGAGGCCCCTAATTTGGCAGAGAATGCCCCTCGAAGATGAGAGGAAGCCCCATGCCATGTTAAAGGGGCCCCAGAATGAAAGAGGAGGCTCTCCAAGACGGGAGAGGAGGGTAGGACACACAAGGAGACATCGAAAACCGGTAAAAAGGCTCTAGGAAATGAGACGACGCGACAGGAGGCCTAAAATTTGCAAGAAGAACCCCCTAAGAAGTAGTAAGAGTCGAGTCTGGGTATTTTAAAATCACGATATGGGTCCCAAAAGATCCGGCCGGGGCCCCCGCCAAATTACGCTGAGCCTGGGGTACCAAAAATTCACGCCCGGACCACGAAAATCATGCCAGGGGCACAACAGGTCGTACCGTGCCCCAACAGTCTCATTGGGACCAAAACAAATGAAGCCGGAGCAACGAAGAACAATCCGGACATGGATAATCACTCTGGGGGCCCAACAATGACGCCAAAAGCCTCCAAAACGCATTGGACCCCCAAAAAGTGTCGAGGCCGCTATAGCTTGCGCTAGGGATCCAAGAAAATAACGTCGGGGCCCAAAAGATCACATTGGACCCAAAAAAGTCGCGTCGCAGCCCTTGAAAATCACACTGGAGGCCCAGAAGGTCGCGCCGGGGCCCCAAAAGTTGCAGCTGCCCTCAAAATCAATTTTAACCGGAATGTCACTCTGGGACAAAAAAACTCCTTCAGTGGCCGCAGTGCTATATCAAAGGGGCAAATGCCCCCTCCATCCTGAGAGGGATAAGCTCCCAAGAATCATGTCGGGGCCTCAAAAATCGCGCTGGTGCCACCAAAATTGGCGTCGGTCCACCAGGATTCGCGTATGGGTCTCCAAATAAATACGGCGAGCCCCGGAAAACTCGCTCCGAGGCCCGAAAAATTGCGACAGGAACCGCCAAAATCGCGTTGGGGCCACAGCTAAATACAACGCATCGCACAAACTCGAACCGGGCTCCCCAAATATCGCGCTTGGGACCCACAATTTCCATCGGTAGTCCCGTCGAGGCTCTAAAAAATTGCCCTCTAGGGCCACACGTAAGCATAGTGTGACCACAAACACAAACACAAATCAAGCTGGAGCCCTCCAAAATAAGGATGGATTCCAACAACTAAATGCCCAGGTAAAAAAATGGCTCTGGAGCACCGAACATATTATCAGATGCCTTCACAAATTGCGTACGGCACCGAAAAACAAACCGGATCTCGAACAATCCAGGTGGGATACAAAAACATGGCGCCATGGGCTCGAGAAATCAGGCCGGGATTCGGACTTTGAAAAAAAATCAGAAAAGTTTCACAAAATCATATTGAGCCCAGAAAACTGGGGTTGGGTCTCCGGAACCACGCGCCTGGGTGCGATAAGCCACTCTGTGACCTAGAAGCATCGTACCGAAGCCCCAAAATTGTACTTGGGCCCCACAAGTGTGCGTCAGAAGCCCAAAATAAACACATCGGGACCCTAAGAGCACAACGGGGGCCGAAAATACAACTGACCCTCCAAAGCGCACAGTCTCACAAAAAGCGACAGGGCCTTAACACATGCGTTGCAGCCATAGATATACATACCGGGAGGTCCCAAAAATACACCGGAAGCTCTCAAGGCACACAGGGGTCATGATAACGCACAATAGCCTGAAAAGGTGGCTGGGGCCGCAAAAGGCAACATGGTTCCAAAGCAAACAAAAAGACCGGCGCTAAATAAACACATCGGGATCTTCGAAAACGCCGACACGTCAAAAAAATTACTCGGTGCACAAAAATTCAACAAACCCTAAAACGATCAGGGGGTTCGAAAATGCTTTAGGCCCCTAACAAAAATGGATTGGAGCCATAATACACAATCATAGACCAAGAAAGACGCAACGAGTCCAAAAAAGAACGCCAAGGCTTGGCCTCGGTTCGGTATCCAATCTGGGAGGATAGCAGCAAAGATATGAAGTGCATCAAAGCTCAGCGGAAACCGCATTTCATAACTACCAGAAAATGTGGGAAGTAGGAAACTAATGATCGAATTTAATCAATCGACTTTTCGAAGCGAACGCCCATGCGAATCATTCCATCACGCCAAATATGGCGCAAGTCTATCATGTGGCAGCAATTAGCAAAACGCAGAAGGCCTAGCAGAAACCATAGCATCGCACGAAGTGTGGCGAATGCACCGAATACGAAAAATGGGTGTGCACTGACGTTGCCGTCGTGGCGACCGGGTGTTATGAACTGGAATGCCTGAAATTGTAAAATTTTGTATTTTAAAGTGGTGGGTAATACATTTTACTTTGAAGTTATGGGCCTAATACATCTTCTAAACCCTGCTCGTTTTAGGGCTTTGTTGTGTTTTTTTTTGTGCACCGAGTATTTTTTACGTGTCTGGGCGTTTTCGAAGATCCCGATGTGCTTATCTAGCTCCCGGTCGTTTTGTACGTTTTGGAACCATGTTGCCTTTTGTGGCCCCAGCCTCTTTTCCAGGCCCCTGTGAGTTCTCATGGCCCCTGTGCGCCTTGCGAGCTTGCAGTGTATTTTTCTTAGAGCTCCCGGTATGTTTATTTAGGGCTGCAACGCATGTTTTAAGGCCCTATCGCTTTTTGGCAGACTCTGTGCGCTTTGGAGGGCTAGTTGTACTTTCTGGCACCGTTGTACTCTTAGGGTCCCGCTGTGTATATTTGGGGCTTCTGACGCACATTTGTGGGGCCCCAGTATGATTTTGGGGCTTCGGTGCGATTTTGTCTGGGTCCCAGCGCGACTTATCGCGCCCAGGCGCGTGGTTCCGGAGACCCAATGCCAGCTTTCTGGGCTCAACGCGATTTGTGTGGATGTTTTCTGTTTTTTTGTTTTAAAGTCCGGATCCCGGCCTGATTTTCGAACCTCTGACGCCATGTTTTTGTATCCCACCTCGATTTTTCGAGATCCGGTATGCTTTTCGGTGTCATACGCAATTTTAGAAGGCATCTGGACAAAAATATTCGGTGCAACAGAGCCATTTTTGCTGACCCGGACATTTATTTGTTGGAATCTCTCCTTTTTTGGAGGGCTCCAGCTTGATTTTTTGGGATACCGATCCGGGTTTGTGGTATACGTGTAATTTCAGCAGTGTGAGGTAACTTATCAAGGGATACCAAAAGAAAACCTTAGAACTGAGTGGTGGAGTTAGGGTTGAAATCCGACCAATCAGAAACCATAGTGGTAGATTAGGCCCCTCCACAGGACAATTTAGTTGATGACTAATTATATTATGTCGAAATGTACCCTTTGACAAAATAGCGGTCCAAATCCAAGGACTTTTTAATGGTCGTAGGTGCCCCCCCCCCTCTCCCTGCAAATCCGTTTGCCCCCTCCTGCTTGACGCAAATATAGGCACTCCACTGGTCCCTCAATAATTTTCCGAAACATACGCCCTTGGGGAAAAGCCAACATTGAGGGGACAAATTACCCCTCATAAGCATACAATACAACATCCATGCCCCATATGAAATGGGATGAATGATGTTTTTAAATGCATTTTCTTCCAACAAACTTCTTTTCTGTTATTACAGCCTGCATGATTAGAGCTTCCTAGCTTCCATACCTTCTCAACGTCATTTACAAAACGGTACAGCACAGCGAAAACGAAGGGCGTGACGGCGTGGAATTTGAAGGCTTGGATTATGTATGTACTGACATTGTTGCATTGTTGCATTGTCATTTATGCATTGCTGTTCAATGCTTGTTCTTGCCGTGAATTTATTCGCTGAGGATATATTTTAGCTCGTGTGACAGTTGCCTTGCAGCCAGCACCAAATGTTATAAGAATAAACAAATTCCTAAGATTACGCTAAAAAAACCAATGCAATCCACTTCTCGTTGTCACCTTTACGAAATTGTCGTCCTTTGACTGAGAAATGGTCGTTCAAGCTTTGCTTATGACATCAAGCTGGTGGGAATATATAACAGTAGTGATGAATCTAGCTATATTCAGTTAGACTTGGAGGACTTAAAAGTGGGTTGATCAATGGGAGATATCTGTAAGATATGCTTAGCACCAGCCCCGCCAGCTCGCTGCAATCTAGAGGCCAGCGGGAAGATTCGAGAAAGCATTGAGACGATGGTTTGTTTTGGCACTTATGTATTTATCCAAATATTACTTATTTATACCCTGGTATGGCCCCGTTTTCAGCGAAAATGATTAGTGCTATTACGTTTTGAGTAAATGATGCACCATGCCAAGAACAAACAAAAACCAATATGAAATCATGTTCCCCATCCTCGAACCATAGTATAAGAGCCTAAAAACAATATGAGACCCTAACACAATGGAGGCCCCCTTTCGGGGAACAGGAGGCCCCCTTCCGACCTTGCCCCCCCCTGGGAGAATTTCGTGGCGACGCCACTGGTCACCAGTGTAGTGAGTAATGCTAACTTTGCTATCTAATCAACTAGCAAAAATCCACAGGTTGGAGGGCCAAACAAAGGTGCCTGTAGTCAATGGTGGAACTTTGCATACTTCGTGGTGGCCCTGACTGCCTCAAAGCTAGTGTGCCCCTCAATAATGTCAGCTTTTAGCATGGGACCGGTGGTGTGAGCACCGTCGAAGCCGATTTGGACCCTATAATTTCATCCGTCCACTTCTCCGTTCCCCGATATTTTTGGCACCTGTAGCTTACACTCATGCAGACCAGTCTACAAATGATCCTCATCAAAAATGTTGCTGACCACAGCAGCATAGTCGCCAGTGGTTTCATCACAGACATGGTCATGCAGTTCTATGTAATTGCAGGCCAAAGTTAACTCTTTGCTTGTGTTTTCCGTGTGTGTGCCGTTGCCGTCAGCGGCTTGACTGAGGCTGTTGTTGTTTGAGGCTTTACGACGCACTAAGCAACTGAGGCCATATAGCGTCTCCTGAGTTTCATTGTGGCAGCGAATTCGGGTACCGCGGGCAATCGAACCCGGTACCTCTCGTCTCCGAAACGTTCGGCTAACTACTGAGCTACCTACAGCTACCTTGACCCAGCCACAGCTACCTTGGATGAGAGTGTGCCACAACGTAATGCCAGAGCATAGCAATGACGTAACGTGAGGTGTGAACACACGAACGATACTTCCCCACTACAGGTTACGCTGCGCCGTGGACACGCGCGAAACCTCCGCTCCCCATGGGTGGGGGTCAGCACTGCCACAGACGAAGCAACAACAAAAAGACAACAGTGGACAGAGTTTGGGTGGGCAGGGTGGTCAGCGTTACCACCGACAGCACCGAAGAAAAATCCGAGTCGTGCAACCGCTTCGATTCTGTGTTAGAAAATTCAGAATCCCTCCTTCTTATGTAGCTCGAAAACGAGTGACCGGCTTTGCGGCATGATTTGTCACATTCATAAACATTGCAGGTAGCATCAAACCGACCAATAATTCCACGCTACTGTATGCTTTTCGACGCATTGAAGTGCCAGCACTCGACGTGATTTCGTTTCATATCCTCTCTCTGCACACACCCGGAGTCCTAGTTGCATCACCAACAAGACACTATTTAGCATATTTAGCATATTCAGACTTACTTTCTAAAATGTACCATACAAAGTATAATATAATCGGAACACTGGGAGCTGCGCACTTGATCACGGCTCAAAGTAGCAAGGCAGCATAATTAAAATGGTTAGCTATCCCGGGGAAGATGTGTCGACCTGACCCGTTTTAAAGTGCAATATTCTAGCTGAATCGGCCTCCGAATCCATCTTTGATCTCATTATGCTTGATCAGCTGCGATGAGCCCACCTGTGAGGATATTGATACTATGCTTGCCAACTCAAGCGCTATATCGATTCCGAAAATAACAGTGACGTTGGGCGAGTGTGGCTCGGAACGGTGAGATCACCACGTGCCCTGCCACGTTACCGACCTCACCGCCACGTTACCGATCTCACCGCCGTTACCGACCTCACCGCCATGTTACCGACATCTCCGCCACGTTACCGACCTCGCAGCCACGTTACCGACCTCGCCGCCACGTTGCCGACCTCACCGCCATGTTACCGACCTCGCCGCCACGTTACCGACATCTCCGCCACGTTACCGACCTCGCCGCCATGTTACCGACTTCATCGCCATGTTATCGACCTCGCCGCCACGTTACCGACCTCGCCGCCACGTTACCGACCCGAGACTGCGTAGTGCTGGGCGGTTATATTTGACACCACATGCTCACGCTGACTAAATACACTGTTCTGTAGCGAAGAAGACCGTTGGGAGCATCGACATGGACTAGCGTTGCCACTGTGGGCTTGGCCCGTTGGTAGAATGCTGCTGCGCTACTCGCCGCCGATCTTGACGAAACGTCTTAAAATAGCACACGGTGGCGGGAAATGCCGCTTTCCTCGCTTACGACACACACACACACACAAGTCAACAACATCTGTCGAAATATCAACAGCATTGGCATGTCATACACGGCCGTCGAGAGAAGAATGAAGAAATATACCACCGATGAAGCATGCAAGACCAAATCACAAAATGCACCAATCTGATGGACATGTGCATCATCACATGACCCGTGTGTGTGTGTGTGTGTGTGTATGTGTGTGCGCGTGGTTAAGTTTGGCCAGCCTGCCATCATTAGTGATTTCGGCTGTTTCAGGTGTTGTGTGGAGGTGCGAGTGTAGCTGTGGGTTAGGGTGCGAGGAACATCGTAGTCGGAGAAGTAGAAGAAAAAGGGCTAGCAAAGTTGACTTATTGAAAAGTGTCGGTGTAGAGTTGGGGCCGTCTTGAAGATAACAGAGTAGAGCTGGGCAGAGTTGAGTTGAGCTGTCTTGGATATGAGGCGGTAGATCTGGTCGGAGGCTGAAGATGATGCAGTAATGAAGAGTGAAGTGAAGGGTTACCAGTCCGGACGGTGCTAACTTGGGGTATGGGGTGTAGTAGGGGGGGGTGTCGGGCATCGCCATTTTGTGTGAACATTACAAGAACATGAAGACGTATAACACTTTGGGGATAATGTCTTTTTTTCTTTTGTTTTTGAACGTATCTTTTAGTTTTTGTTTTTCTCAGTCTTTTCCTCCCTTTTAGCATATCTTTTCATTTTCCCCGTTTCTTTTTATTTTTTTCATAGTTGTTCCAGCATTCGTGTGATAGAGATAAAGTGGAAGATATGTTCGTGGAATGTTGGATGTTCATCGTTGAGAAGAGTGGTGAGGTTTAGTGGGATGTTGTTTGTGGTGCAGTAGTTTGTGATATGTTGTCTTTGGTTAGTGTATTTGGTGCAGTATATGAGTGTGTGTTTAATTGTAAGTGTTCGGTGACATGCTGTGCATTGTGGTCGTGGACGGTTTAGAAGGAGGTAAGAGTGTGTGAGTGCTGTGTGTCCGATGCGTAGTCGTGTCAGCATTCTTTCTTTAAATCTGATGTTTTTATTGATGGTGTGCCAGTGTTCGTGTTTTGGGTCTATTTCGTGGAATTATGTTGTTGCTGTGTTCTATGTTTGTTGAATGTGTTTGTTGATTGCCTGGTGAATTGTGAGGTAATGGTCGGATTGTGAGTATGGGCAGTGTGTGGTTTATTGCAGTGTTGTGGCTATGTTTGCTTCGGTGTATGCGTGTTCGTTGCCTTGCATGTTTGTGTGGCTTGGTATCCAGAGAAATGGTCGTTGTCGAGTGTTTAGTTTGTTATGTATGTGCAGTATTTTTGGGATGAGGTGGTGTTTGAATGTGGTGTAGGGTGTTATGCTTTGTATTGCTGATTTGGCGTCTGTGGCTATCATGCTGTGTTCAATTTTTGTGTTGTAGATAGTGGAATAGGCCGAAAAGATTGCATATAATTATGATGTGTATGTAGATGCTGTGTCGGGCAGACGGGCACGCAGGATGACATGGTGCTGCAATTTCTCCCCGGTTGGGAACCACTGCACTAGGGGGACCTGTAACTGTACTTCTGCAAGCCAGTGCTACCAGTCTGGCTGCTTGAAGCCAGGCATATGAGGCCTGGCCCAGCCTCCCATGTTCATGGACACCCTTTGCACCCCCCCTCACAACCTTTCTTCAACACAATATTTCCGAAATCCTTGGCCTAAATGACTTGCAACCCTAATAAAAGCCACATGCCAACACCGACTCCCGGCAACCCCACGCAAAATGCACAGCAAAGATGGCCGACGCCTCCTCGTCGGGTGACCATTGCGTACAGCGCCGCTCTGGTGGCCAAATCGTAGCTTTCAGACCCCATTGAAGGAAGAGTTGTTGTATTTCTGTGTCTGTGTATGTATGTATCGGTTTGTCAATGAGGAAGTGTGTTATGGGTGTTTGGTGTTTCCACCATGCAGTGGGTTGTGGGAGTGGTTTTGATGTGGGGAGTGTGACGTGTAAGCTATATGCGTGTTGGTGAATGCCTATTGTAGTTTTAAGTGGTGTTTCTTCATGAGTTGGTGTATGCGTTTGGTACGAATTTTTAGCGCCTGAGTGCATGGGTGTTGTCTAATGAGTTGTGTTTTGTAGTGGTATATGAGTGGTGCTTCTGTGCGTCTGTGTAGTAGTTGTGGTATGTGGTTGTATATGTGAAGAGCGATAGAGGGTGAATTGGTGTATGCTCCTGTGGCTATTTTTAGGCATTGGTTTTGAAGTGTGTCAATAATTTTGAGGTTTTATTTCGAAGCGTTTTCGAAAGGTGGGGATCCATATTCCATGATTGGCCGAATGATTGACTTGTATAAAGTCAGTAGAGAATTTCGATCGGATCCCCAATTTGTGCCGAATAGTGCTCGGAGGATGTTTATTCTTTTTGATGCGCGTTTCTGGATGTTTAAGATATGTGGCCGAAATGTGAGTTGTTGGTGTAATGTGATGCCTAATAATTTTGCTGTGGTAGCAAATGGTACGGGTGTATGGCCTAACTTCAGTGGTTGTAAATTTGTGTGTCGTTTATAGCCGAAAAGTATGCATTTGGATTTGTGTGGTGCGATGTGTAGATTTAATAGTGCGAGTTTGTTGTGTAATTCTGTTAGTGTGTTTTGTAATGTTGTTAATGCGTGAGTTGGTGTTTCGTATGATGTCCATAATACGATGTCGTCTGCACAGAGTGCAATTTTGGCCCGAAAAGTTGTCAGTGATGACTGAATTTAGACCAAGAATAAAGAGAAGAGGACTAAGAACTGAACCTTGCATTAAACCGATTGTGGGGAATTTAATGTCTGAAGTGTGGGGCCCAATTTGGACTTGTTGTTGTTGAGTTGTTGAGTGAGTTTGACCAGCCTGCCACCGTCAGGTGATATCGGCTGTTTAGGTGTTTTAGAGATGAGACGATAGAAGTGGTCCGGACGGTGCCGTAAGGGGTGTACAATGGAGGAGTGTCGGTCATCGCCGTTCGTTTTAACATTGCAAGAACATACACATCTGATTGCACACTGTTGTGGGCCTTTTCTTTTTAGTAATTGTTTGTTTGTTTGCTTCTTCTTCTTCTTTAATACAGTTTTGGCCTTTTGGTTGTTGTTTTTTTTCTCTCCTTTCTCTTGTTGTTTGTATGTTTGTTTTTTTTTGTTTTTTTTGTTCTTTGTTCTTTGTTCTTTTGTGTTTCTTTTCCTTTTGATTTTGTTTTCATGTTTTTTATATTACACATCATGGGTAGAGTTGGGAGAGTAGGTAATAGGGGTTGTTTGGGATGTTCAGTGTCGAGAGGTTTTGGCGCGAGTGTGTGGTTTGTTGTTGGTAGAGGTGGTGTTTGTTTTGTTGCTTGCTCGTGTGGTAGGTGCATGGGTAGTGACCGTGATGTAGTCTGGGCTGTTGTCGTCGTCTGAGTCTGTGAGTGTCTCGATTTCAAATCGTAGTTTTTGCGTACTGCGTAGGGTGTTAGTGATGGTTGTGATAGGCCTGGTACTGGTGATGGGTTGCGTGTTCCGCGTTGTGGCACTGGGGGTGGTGCCTGTGTTGGGTGGGTGGGTGAGTGGTGTCGGTGTTTGTGTTGTTTTGGTGCCTTGGGCTGTGGTCTGATGATGATTGCTGGGTCTATCTGCGTTTCTTTGGTGGGTGGTGTAGCGTGACATGTTTGTGCTTGTGTAGAGTGCATGGACACCTTGTGATGATGTATAGTCTGCGCCGGTTGCTGGCCGTCGACCCACAACCTTGCCCGCGGCAAGGCCCAGCCCTCTAGGTGGATAAGACGGAGAATCTCCTTCTCCTTCTTCCACCGAGGGCAGGCCCTGTACCGGGAGGTGTGGTCTCCGCCGCAACCGACGCAGCGTTGTGTGCTGGTGGTGCATGTGTTTATGTGGTGTGGTGCGGCACAGTTTGCGCAGGTGGGTTTTGTGTCGCGGCACCCCCCCTCTTCGAATGTCCGTAACGCTGACAGAACTGGCAGCGTCGAGGGAGGGGTGCTCGTGGAGTGACCTGGTACCTAATGTAGCCGGCTTTAACGTATGTGGGTTGTTGTCTTGTGGTGAAGGTCAGTATGAGAGTGTGCGAGTCTTGTTTTTGTGGTGGGATGGGTGGCCTGTAGACAGAGGAGATGCCCTGGCTCCTGAACCTGAGCGTCAGTTCCTCCTCCGTGATCTAGGCCACCTCTCGGGCGTGTATCGTGCCTTGTGATGTGTTGAGGTGTGCGGCTAGTGTTATGGTGACTGGTATGCCAGTGATGTCTGTGATGTTCGTCAGTGTGTCTGCGTCGTGAGAGTTGTATGTCTGAATAAGAAGTGCCCCAGATCGAATTTGGCGTGCGTGTAGGGGCTGGCGTGTCCGACGGGTGATCTCCTCCACCGGCCAGGGGTCAAGGGAGCCCATGTGCTCCCCATCATCCCGGCGGCAGAAGAGAAAGTCACCCGTCGGTGTGTTCAGTGTGGTGTCCATGTTTGGTGAGTGTGGTGGGTCGAGGGTTTGGCGTTGTGGTTAGGAAAGAAAGGTGTACACTTTTACAAATATCGGCGGAATGGGGGGGTTGGCGGCACCGCCGGACCCACCTGTAGACGAGTTAAAGGTGCAGAGCAGTCTGGAAGTTGGTGATGAAGAGTAGCTGAAAGTCGGAAGTGAAGAGGTCGAGTTGATCGCAGGCTGGTCGTGCGGGTTGCTGTCTGTTGGGTTGGGTGGCACAGCTGGCGTTGGCGCGGCTTGTTGCACGCCTTCGGTGCCACCGGGCTTTTCGTGCCTCGGCGGTGCTGCGGGTGTGAGCACCTTGGTGGTGGCCCTTTTGTGGCGCCAGCGGCGTCGAAGCCTTTGGTGGTGTCCGGCTTCGCAGCGGTATATGACCAGCTGGCCTAAGCTTGGTTTTCAAATTTTGACTTGAAATGATCGTCCTAATAGGTAAAAGTGGAGGTAATGTAGTAGTCCATCGCAAGTCCATGAAGACGGCGACAGTGGAGCGTTTCCTTGCGGCCGCTTCCTGGATGTATATGATGAGATAGGTGAGATTGTCTAGACATTATCTGTTAGGAAGAAAGCCTGATTGTATAAGAGAGATTAGTTTTTGTGTCTGAATGATGTAGAGAAAGCGTTGTTTTGACAGGGACGTTTGAAGAGTTTATGAAAACAGCTGGTTACCGCGAAAGGGCGGTATGAGTCGCGTAGAGTTGAGTCAGTGTTTGGTTTAGGGATAGGAATAAGGAGAGCGTGTAGCCAAGCTTGTGGGTATGTACATGTTGTCCAGGTAGTGTTGTATGTGTCGAGTAGTGCGTGTAGTACTTGTGTTGGGATGTGTTTAAAAAATGAGTAGTGTATGTTGTCTGGGCCTATACTTGTTTCCTGTCTGTGCAGTTGCTAGTTGTAATTCTGTGAATGTAAAGCTAGTGTTGTAAAGATGTGGGCGTGTCTGTCTGATTGGATGTGGGGGTTAAGCGGAAGTGTGGATGATGGTAGTTGTGTGCGAACATGTTCGCTATTGTTTGTGGGTCTGTGACAGTATTGTTGTTGTGTCTGAGTATGATGGCTTTGATTGGAGGTCTTTGTCGGTGTTGGAATGTTTTCAGGGGTGTCCAAATTTCGCCAAGAGGGGTGAATCTATGAAATTGATTGCAATATGTATTCCAGGAATTCTTTTTGGCGTTTTTATGGTTCGTTTGCAGTGCTTTGTGTTGTTTGCATGCTGTGAGTGTTTCCGGTGCGCGGTGTCTTTCATACCTGTGTTGTGTGTTGTTCCTCGCGCGGATCTCCTGGTGGCACTCGTCGTTCCACCAGGGAGCCGCGCGAGGTTTGTGTTGGTGACGTGGTTTTATTTGTGGTATGTGTTGATGAGGAGCATGTCGGCGAATTGTTCTGGTGAGAGGTGTGGGTTGTGGGCTATTTGTGCGGCTAGGGACTCTGAGAAGGGGGTCCAGGATGATTTTTTTAAAGTTCCATTGGCCAGTGGGTGGGCCGGTGGTGGGGATTTGGTTGAAGGCAATGGTTATGGGTGCGTGGTCGCTAAAATGAGGATCGGAATCGGAAGTCCAGGATTGGGAGAGAGATATGCGTGTTGATTGGGATGAGGTAGGTTGGTGATCCAGTGTTGAGTATTGTGAGGTTGTGTTGGCTGGCTGGTGTGATGAGTGTGAGTACTCTGTGATTAGGCTGTTTTGTACGAGTGTCCCATAGTGGGTGATGTGAATTGAAATATCCTGTTATTATGACTGGCATGGTAATTTGGCCAAGTGCTTTATTTAATTCCGAGAGAGTTTCTGTATATCGCGAGGGGGTCATATATGCTGATAAGTGTATATGCAGTGTTGTGTATGTGTATTTCAGTGAGTAGTACATCTGCTGTGGTGTTGAAGTGTATCAGGCGGTGAGGTGTGGTGTTCCTAATGTATGTGCAGACACCGCCTGACCTGTGTGTGTTGTGTGTATCTTGTCTGTGTAGTGTGTAGTGAGAGATGTTAAATTGGCATGAGTCGTCGGGTTTGAAGTGTGTTTCTTGAATGCATAGTGCTGTTGGTTTGTTGGTAATGCGTAGTGTTTGAATTCGTATCGGTGTCTAATTAGTCCGTATGTGTTCCATTGAAGTATGGTGTTCATTGTTTGTGTGTGTTGGCGCGCGTGTATGGTCTCTTAGGTGAGTGTTGTTTTTATGGTGCTTTTGACTGGTCTTTTTGGTAGGCGGTAAGATGGTTGCTGTCGATCGTGTGGGGTTGTCAGTTCTGAGTCGGTTGAGGAGTGTGCTGTGTCCGTGTGCTCCTCTGTTTCCGTTGTGCCCTGGTCTGTGTGTGGTGCGTGTGGTGGTTACGCGTCTGATGTGGGTGATGTTTGTGGGAATGGTGAGGATGTTGGTTGATAGGGTAGTGGCGGTGGAGGTTAGGAGGGTGGGGTGGGTGCCGGTTGGCGAGCTGGCAGTGGTGGTGGTGGTTGTTGTGCTGGGCGGTGGCTGCGGTGTATGCTGGTGTTGGGGGTCATGTCTTGCGTGAGTTGGTTTTGGTGGGTGTTGGTGTGTGCTGCAGTTGTGTTTGGTCTGTTTGTTCTGTTTGTGTGCTGGCGTTTGTGGTGTGTTTGTGCTGTGTCGGTGTGGGTGTTGGCAGAGCCGGGTATTCTGCGTGTGTTTGTGGCGGTGGTGGTTGTCGGTATGTACCGGGCTCTGTGCGGCGAGCCGGCCACGCCGACTGCGGGTCGGAGATCCACGCTCTGGCCCGGGGCATGGCCCAGCTCTCTAGGTGGACGAGGCGGAGTATTTCACGTTCCGTCGTCCACCGTGGGCAGGCCCTGTCCCAGGCCGCGTGGTCCCCCCGCAGGCGGCGCAGCAGAGCTCGCAGCTATCGCATGCATCTGAGTCGTGGTGTTGTGCGCATTTTCCGCATGTGTATGTGGTGGCACGCCCCCCCCCCCACACTTGAGTGGCCGTAAAGTTGGCACTTTTTGCAGCGTCGCGGGAGGGGTGACGTGGTTTGACCGTTTAGCGCATGTATCCTGCTTTTGCGTATGTTGGTGGTGTTCTTGAGCAGAATGTCAGAATTATGAGGTGTGAGGTTGTGTTCCCTGGTCTTGGGGGCGGCCTGTATGCGGCGGAGACGCACTGGTCCCCCAGTTTGAGGGCCAGGGCCTCCGCCGACATGCAGGCCAGCTCCGGTGCGATGATGGTCCCTGTGAGGTGTTCAGATGTGTTGCCGGTATTATGGAGATGGGTGTGTTCTGGATGTGGTGGATGGTCGGAAGTAACCGACCATCGATGTTGTCGTTGGCCTGTACCAGGAGCGCCCCAGACCTAGTCTGCTTTGCGTGTAGGGGCGCTCCTGTGTGCTTGGTGATTTCCTCGTCTACCAGCCAGGGGTCCAGGGAGTCACATCGCCCCGGCGACACAGGAAGAACTCACCAGTGGGTGGTGTGTTGGTCTTCATGTTTTGTGGTGCATGTTAGGTGGATGTTGTATGTGGTGTTGAAAAAAGAATGAACCGGTGTCAGGTGCGCGTTTCACAGTACAGCGTCACAGGCGGTGGGTACGGAATGGCGTGAAGAAAGCCCGACAGATTGAAAAGCGGGGCAGATAAAGTTGAAGAGAACACAAAGAAATCAGAAACTGTGCTTGAAGTGAGCACAATTAGAAAGAGTAGAAAAGATCGTGCAGAAGGCACTAGAGGGGAAAACCGGGGGGTGAGTTGGAGGGAGCCCGGGGTGGGAGGGATGGCAGCACCGCCGGACTGACCGTAGGCTGTACATGAAGACGTCACATAAACACAGAAGCACAAGAACACGTAGCTGAAGGTGAAATTGTAGATGAAGTCGAAGTTGAGGTCCGGGCCTGAGAGTCTTGAAGTCGGAAGCTGAAGAGTCTTGAGAGGTCTTGAAGAGAAGATGAAGTCGCAGAGGGTGTGAAGAGGCAAAGTGCAAAGGAAGGTGCAGAGTGCAGTGAAAAGGAGAAAGCAGAGTTGGAGTCGGGAGATGTGTTGTGGTGTGCATTGGTGTGTGTGTAGGTGTATTGGTGTTGGTGTATTGGTGTATTGGTGTGTTGGTGGCTGGTGGCTGGTGGCTGGTGGCGGCAGATCGATCGAACTCTTGCGGTCGAGAAACTGTCGCTGAGACGTGGAGACGTGCGAAACCGAGGAATCCCAATTCAACGATCGTCGTTGAAAGTGAATCAGCAATACGGAAGTATATCTCTCCTGTACATGACCTGTAACTTCGGTATTCTTCTTGTTCATTCAGTTCATCGGCATACTTCTTGTTGGTTCATTTACAAGTTCGAGCTACCGGGCGGCCGTGTCGTTGCATTGACGGCATGTTAAACTTTCGGTTAAAATTTTGCCGTTGAACTGGAATTCATGGATCGAGTGGTGGGGCCAGGGTTCACGCAACAAGCTCTGCTTAGCAATAGGACCCTGGTTCATAAAAGCACCCCAGCAAGAGCTCGGATTAAATTTATTAAAAAAAGTCTTATGATAGCCTTAAGGTCTTAAGGTAGAGCAATCAGAAGGCCAGATCCGGGATGAGGCACGTACACTGTTCACTGTTCCACGATATCAGTTCCATTACGCAGACGATAAGCAAGCTCATTAGCTATCATCACACGCAGCAGCGCCATCGCCCTATCATTATGCTACATTAGCAGCGCAGAAACACGTGCATGCTTCCTGCTCGGTTCGTGGTACCTCTCCAAAATAACAATAAGATCTATTACCACCATCCCTCATTAACCGAGATTCAACAAGGTGGGATCAACATATATAGAGGGTTTGGGCCAGCACGAGGGCGATATTGCGCTGATGTGATAAATACCGCACAGCAACAGGTATGCCATTATCGATGATATGACGATTAACTGATTGATGGAACCACCTGGAAGAACTACACTACAATTTCGGTAAATCCCTTTCAAACTAAGTCGGCGTTTGTCTGCCATGCCAGTCCCTCCCGCGGAAAAGCCAGCAAAATGGAGGCTGTGCATACTTCGGAGTTCGTGGTGACTAATCTGGGGTAAATTTGAAGATTGCGGACGTCCCATCGATTGGGAGTCCTCTGAATTCGAATGAACTGAATAGATCAAATGACCCCCCCCCCCCCGCATAAAATTGACTGGATCTGCTCTGTCTGGATCACAATTAACTTGGTCTCGGTGAGTACTGGCACACGGCAGCGAGATTCTCAATGATAAGCCAAACTCGGCCAAACATCTGGCGCAGCCCGCTACGCGCTACAGCACGACCGCACCGCTCGCATGTCACACTAGCTGCAGGGCGTCAGACCAGCGTCGAGAGCTCGCGGACGTCAGACGTACTGACGAGGTAGCGGCTGAGGTCGGCGGTGGCCACGGCCAGGCCGTCGCGCTGGAGGTGCGCCGCCGACCGGTGTCGAGTAGACGTCTTCACGGCCGTCGAGCGGGCCTGCACAGATCGGCTCTGCTTCACCTGTGGCACAGTGAGGAGGGGCGGGGCTGGAGGTCAGGCGGTCCAGCGCAGGCCCGCAATGTCGGACCGTCGGTCAGGTGCAACACCACGCAGAGACCAGCGGGGACTCCACACACTAGCTGTGGTCTGTATGTCGTCTGAGCGATAGGCGGGACGTTACCAGACGTTGGCCATAACTACACTGAGTGCCGATGTGGATGACCTAGCTGCTGATGGAATGTAATAAATGTTGGCCAGGACTACACTGAGTGCCGATGTGGATGACCTAGCTACTGATGGAGTGTAATAGATGTTGGCCAGGACTACACAGAGTGCCGGTGTGGCTGATCTGGGTGGTTGGTGGAGCGTTGCCGCACTGAAAACTTTTTTTTACCATTTCCTGCAGGGTCAATTTTTAAGTTACCAGGGTGAGAAGAGGTGGCAGGGCAAATGTGTTTAAAGGGTGGCAAATGATTACCCGTTATCACATGGTAAGGCGATCGGTCCCATTAAACGCTACCCTCTGACAAATAGTACCCTTATCCACGAAGAGAAACCATTTACCCTCTCAGCTTCTAGGTAGGTGAAAACTCTTTCCACTCGGGTACCAAGCGTCTCGTCACGATGGTATCATAAATGGTAATTATGCAAATATTTTAAATACGTTCAGCTTGCGTACTACCCCAAGGTCAGCCAGGACTCGCAGCCCGACTCTATGTCATCGTATGCAGGCGGCTAGCGTTGTATATGACAGCGACCAGTGTCGCAGACGGCATGCGAGATGAGCAGCAGCGTTGGCACGAGCACTGGTCAGTGCCCCCTCCCCGTGCTGGAGACGACCTGCCTTATTAGCACGGCAGAGGTGGCGCTGGGCGGCGGACCGCCCAGCACAATCCCGCTCTCAGTGTGACCGTCCCCGTACGCCAGTTCAGCAGTCAGCGACACAACCGCTACACTGCTGAGTGGCGTCATCACTGCAGTGGCTGGAGACGGCGACACAACCGCTACACTGCTGAGTGGCGTCATCACTGCAGTGGCTGGAGACGGCGACACAACCGCTACACTGCTGAGTGGCGTCATCACTGCAGTGGCTGGAGACGGCGACACAACCGCTACACTGCTGAGTGGCGTCATCACTGCAGTGGCTGGAGACGGCGACACAACCGCTACACTGCTGAGTGGCGTCATCACTGCAGTGGCTGGAGACGGCGACACAACCGCTACACTGCTGAGTGGCGTCGTCACTGCAGTGGCTGGAGTCAGCGGCGGCCACCCTCGCTGTCCTGCGCTGACACAAGGCCTGCCTGCATTTCCCTGCTCTGATATCGGAACATTCAGGTATCTTTTCCGCCAAAGTGTCGGGATAGGTTGTGGTCTCCACCCGGTATAATTCAGCGGTCTGCTCCCTGCTACTCTGGGTTAGCAATAGTCTGTTCTCTGCTACTCTGGGTTGGCAATAGTCTGGTCACTGCTACTCTGATCTAGCAATGGTCTGCTATTTGCTACTCTGGATTCGCAATAGTCTGCTCACTGCCACTCCGGGTTAGTAATAGTCTGCTCTCTGCTACTGTGGGTTGGCAATATTCTGCCCTCTGCTACTCTGGGTTAGAAATAGTCTGCTCCCTGCTACTCTGCGTTAGCAATATTCTGCTCTCTGCTACTCTGGGTTGGAAATACTCCAATTTTTCATAAATTGACGTCGGTGTTGTAAAATATGCTGCCTTGACACTGCAAAGGTTTATAATGTTCCAACAAGATGGAACCTTCCCCTTTGCCGCTGCCATTGAGACACGTTTGCATTGCTACTGTGATATTCTAGTTCGCGTATGATATCCGCTATTGACGTTAATGTATTGATGCCAGGGCTCAGAAGAACACTCCTAGAGCCAAGAATGCATGTCTACAGTGATGGGTTCCACACGGGTGACTTACCCGTCGCCAGACGGCCACACTGTGTATGGCGGCCAGGGCGCAGAAGAGCACTCCCAGAGCCAGGACCACGCCAGTGGTGGTCAGAGACGTCGAGTGGAACTGCAGGAACGTGTACAAGATAACACCTGAAACCGGCAGAGAGAAGTGAGAAAGTTGGCCAGAGGGACGTTAATGTAAAATAAAATAATTGTAGGGATAGCAGTACATGGAGCAATTATAGGGTCGAAATTCTTTTTTTTGGAGGTGGGTGATATAGGTTTTAAAATCGATTTCGATATCAATATTAGCGGCCTGTATTAACACGCGCTCGGGGGCCCACTGAAAATTACGCGCCCTGGAGGAGGGGGCGGATTCCGCCCCCTAAGATCTCAGCTTCTATTAAAGCTATAATTACTAAATTTACAAAGTGGTTGGATTGCGGTGTTGAACTCTACGGTGTGCAAATTTATTGGCCCTAGGTAAATATCTTCAGGGTCAAATGAGGTTAAATGCGTTACATTTTGCTTGCTTTCCATGGCTTGGCTTGGCATTGTTATGGATCGCTGCGATTGTGTTTAATGATCCAAAAATTGACTTCAATGATATTTTGGACATGACTAGTGATACAATAAGGATGATAGTTGCGGCATTTGATTTCTGGTCACTTATATATCAGAAATGTATCAAAGTCAGTTACAGGCTCCGGTTACCGGAACCAGGCGCGCGGCCCAGCACAATCAGCTTCACGAAGAAAGGGCTGCCTACATGAATGAAATATGGAAACGTGCAGGTTCACAATGACAAAAACATTAGTTTCCAGGATGTGTAGGGAGTAACATGCGAAATGGCATGAATCGCATGCAAGTCATTTGCGTTTATGACAACCTTCCAGTTGACCTAGTTTGGTTCCACTGACCTGTCATGAAATTGACCTGACTTGACCTGAGTGACCTGATATATCCTTGAGGCTACATACCATAACAATATACATCAAACAAGTCGCTAGTGTTGCCAAGAACATTTCCCTTTTGCCTATACACGGGAAGCGTATCAGAGTTGATAATTGTGGTCTGGCGCTGCGAAATGTTTTGACTTTGACGGCCTCTATATCGATATATTATCGGCCGATTTTTGTTTCTCTTACTTTAGGTGATGCGCCGGACATTTTGAGGTAGGTACACACAAATGCCGTATATCGACCAGTAAAATCGTGAGATATTTACGAAAGACCGGAGGAGTGGGCGGATCCCCCCCCACCTCCCCCTCCCGTGCGTGTGTTAATCACAATCATGGGAGGGATGAGCCAACATGGGGTGGGGGCAAGTCCGCAAAATGTACTAGGTCGACACCCATGGTTGGCTACTTTACCACGTTCGGTGTGACAGGCTGGGCTATTCCCAAACACACTGCTGATATAAAACAGCATGCTCTTTGACCACATAATCTCCATGGAACCCAAGATTGGTGCAGCCGGTTTGGCAAGGTAGGGCAGCCACCCTGACAGACGTATCCTTCTTTAATGGCGCTTACTCTTAGTGATGTCCATGAACTAGTATGTCAATCAGGCAACCTGTGTTTCGGACCACCCGGCAATTCGGAACACGCAGTCATTATTGTGGATGAGAGTTGGGTCATTCCTACGCCACAGCCAGTCGGAGCATAGCTACAGTCACGGCTCAATCTATCACGGGGTTAGGTATACACCAGTGCCAATGTCAGTGTCAACAGGCTTGCGCAGATAGTCACCGGCATGGTGTGATATATAGGCAAATAAACGTGGTCGCAGGAAACATGACATAATGACACTATAATATTATACATCATTATGACACAAATGACACCATCTGCGAACAAGCACGGCAGCGTGGGCTTATAGCCAATAAGTTTTTTGCCACAAAGAAGCGAATGTAAAATTTTAACACCCATAACGGAGTTTCTTGGACCAATTTTGTTCGCACTTTGTATTCTCTCAATATTGTTGCGTGCGAGTGGACTGAAGTCTATAGTGATTGCAACGCTAGAAATGTAAACATGCATGCATCGAACATGCCAACACACATGACATCAGAAAACCACGTAATATAACTCGGCAAGGAAATATCTCCAACAGGTATGAAGATGGCCAGAAAATGAGGTTCTGGACGGACACAAGTCTCGACAGGCTTGAGCCCTATCGGGTGTTCCACTATGTATTGCCCTGGATCAACTACTATTCCTAATGTGTATCAATTATTTGCGTGACTGCATTAGCATCAGAAGCACCTTTCGGATGTTCGCGGATAGTCGTTTGTTATCTCGAACAATCATTGATGTAAATGCTCACACCCAACTATATCGCAACTTGGTACTGGGAAAGCCGGAAGGGCTCTGGGTATCCTCCTGGACAATTTACACGGTTGTCCCAGAAATATCACGGAGTTGACACGCAAGAATTTGGTTAGACCCATGACCGGAATATGCGATAGCAGCCTGGGACCCATGATACAGACAAAAATCCACAAATTAGAAAAGAACTCAATGTGGCACTGCAAGACTGACTTGCATGACTACAGCATGCCTAGCAGTTAGTTATCCACATGCTAGAGTTACTGGACTGGCCCGCGCCAAGGAAGAGACGATTAAAAGCAGAGACAAAAATCTTAGTTGAAGAACATTTTTGATTCAACTGATTAAATTGGCAACTTTCCTTTGATTAAATTTGATTAAATTAATACAAGTTTGCATGAATTCCATTCAAATACAAACGTATTAAACCCACCTATTGAACCACCCATATTTAGGCTGGAGCAAGCTTTAATATAATGTAAAGACGACTATAGAAAGTAACCAAAAGCTCATATTAAATAAAATAAAATCACATATTGGTCTAACATATTTCGGGCATGTCCCTTCTTCGGAGACAGAGTATATACACAGAGACATCTTACGCAGAGGATTTATAGCACATGCTTTATATATCAGGCCGTCTACTAATAGTGACGAAAGGGCTTTAATCATCATCTTCAATCATCAATCATTACCTAAGTCCAAGTATCGGCCATATTTAAATACCAACATAACAATAGGCATTGCAACGAGTGCATGTGATGCGATCCTCGGAGTAATAATACTTGCCACTTCCCTAGACACCTTCCCTATCTCTATGCACACATATATCCATGATACGTCATGGTACACTGCACTCGAAATGCTCGTGTGTGTGGATGAATGAGTGTGTAAGTAAGTTAGTGAGTAAGTGTATGAGTGAGTGGCGAGTTAGTGAATGAGTGCGTACATGGGTGAATGAGTGAATTCCAGGGTGATTGATGGGGTGGTTGATTACTCAGTGAATAAGTCCGCAAGCGCAGGTAACGTAAGTACAGTATCATGCTGTGTAGGGAGCTGGTTGTATGAGGGTCATGAAGCTGCCATTGTGTTTGTGGGTGACCTTTGGCTCCTGATTTCAATGGATTCTGCAATTTTGAGGTCTGCCATGTCTTTAAAGTCCGTAAGATTGTGATGCTGAGCGTTGCTGGAGTGATGTTGTTTTCGGGGTGATTTGTGGCGAAATGCTCTAAAAAAAGTGGTGATTTTCGTTGTGTTCTTTGCGTTTCTGATGTGTTCCATGTATCTGTTCCTAACCATGCGTGTTGTTTCCCCATTATAAGTTATGGGCGCTGTCCCTAAGGTGCAAAGCGCGCACTTGATTTTATACACCACATTTTTGTTGTGTCATCTTTCTTTGAGACCAGTCAGACAGCATTGACACGTTCTAGTGCCCGCAGGGCATGGTGGAGGGTCGAGAGCAGATTTAGTCAATGTTTCCGAAAGTGTCTTGCCGCTTTTCCAGGCTGTGCGCTTTGAGAGTGTGGATTTAGTGATGGCTGTGGCTACTTCTTTGGTCAGATAATTATCGATAAATGGTAAACTGATGTATGTGGTGTCTACGGACCTATGTGAGCTGGAAACGTCTGTATCGTGGGTGTGTTGAGTTGCCGCATTTAGCGTCTGCATTTAGCATCGCATGTCAATACTCCAAATTTTGTTTTTTGTATCACGCTTTGAGGATAGCCATTGGATAGGAAAAGGCTTTGGGTTTTTCTCGATACCTCTGTTTTTGGGCGGCCTTGTCAGAACCGATTGCGTCAGAGACGCATTTGCATTAATGCTCAATTACTGAGAGCATACATAACGGAACTTTTAGTTTGGATAAGGTAAGCCGATTTGCATGGGAGGATAATAGGGATCTGCCATCAGTTTAATTAAAAGTTCTGTTGTATAGGTCAGGTCACTGCTGACCGTTAGAAGTGTGTCGAGGAAGGAAATTTGGCCATTGGTAGACTGATGGCTTCTTTCTATGACAAATTTTAGCCTGGGATGGAAGCAGTTCATATCTGTAAAAACAATGTGTCAAGGAGTCTGAGCCGCGAGTCCCTATACCGAAAATGTCATCCATATATCTTAAGTAGATGGCTGGTCGATGCGGTGTTGAGGTCAGTAGCAACGTTGCGATGGCGTTCATAGAGATCACTGCTATTAAGACGGTGCGATACGGCTGCCCATAGCTATGCCATTTTGTTGCCGGTAATATTTTGTCCAAATCGAACGAAGTTGATGTGAAGGCAACAACAAGTTGTTAATGAGTCAACAATTTTTTCGATATCATCGATATTTAGTCAGAACGTTTCTATCTTCGCAAGGTCAGTGCTGAAAAGATTCATGGCAGCAGAAATAGCTTCTTTGTGGGTATGTTTCCGTAAAGATTCACCACATCTATTGTGAAGGCAATTACTCCCTCTCGGTAATATGTT